>BMAV01001625.1:0-22542 GCA_019973955.1 Trichonephila inaurata madagascariensis
GAACGTAGTCGGATACCTTAAAGGAATTTAAAAAAAAAAAAAAAGTTCAGAAATATCCATCAGGTGACACTTTGCATAGAAAAAACAAATTTAACAAACGAAGTGATCCACAAGAAATACATAAGCAATTCGAACATTTGTTGACAATTTTTTATTCTTATATCATCGAACTACACTAATGAAATTTGGAATATTAATAATGAAATACGTTTATGGTGAATGGGGAGGGAAGTTCCAGTTTAAAGAAACCGGAACAGATTTTGGTTTTATCCCAAATGAAGCCGTTCTTAATTGTGTTCAAGACGATTCAATGAAAGTTTCTAATTGTGGACACCCTTGTACATTAGTAAACTGTCGAGGTGATGGAATGTTCAAAAAGACATCTAGCTGTCTGGTGCGAGGATTAGCACATGAAACGTAAGGGTGTTCTTCAAATCGACCAATGTTGCAACACCTCCACTATATTAAATGACCCTGTAGTCAGAAATCGGTTATTCATCAAATTCCGGAAGTTTTTTACTTTCTTTAGAATAGGTAGGTGTTCTGTTTTTCTCGATTTTTACATTGTATTGATTATAAATCTTATTTTGAATTGTTCAAATCACTTATGAATTCCGTGTGCAACATTTTATTTGTTAAATTTGACATTATTCCGTGTAAAACCCCACCCAATTTTGTTTTTTTTTAAAAAATTCCTCGAGTGCATATCGTGTATAGCCCATGTACTGAATTTTGTGCCAATTCGTCCAATCGTTTCTGCTTCAGTGTATTGTTTAGGATGGAAGTTCAATTATAATCCTCTTGAATAAGAAATTTTACAGTAAAGTAAGCAAAAATTTATCTAATAAAAGGTTTTAGATCTAGTTACTGTATCATTTATTTGAATACAGAAAACTGAATTTAAGCATGGTAACTTCGACGGCACACAGACAACTAAGATTGCTATAGTTGATTGTAAGCGCATAACAAAAAAGGGGGAAAAAAGAAAGAAGAAGAATGTTTTGATAAATTATTGAAAATAAAATTTGATTCACATGTAAGCTTACGAATCCCTAGATAAGAATCTCCACAAAAAGTAATATTTGGAGTATCAACTTTGACTGTAAGACTTAACATTGCTAAGAATTTCAACGAGCAATAATTTCCTGTTGCCAGCTGGAATGTACATTTAATAAAACAAAATTAAGCCCGAGATAAAAAAATCTGTCCCTCAAAAAAAAAAAAAAAAAAAAAGGAATAGCTAAGCAATCATTGACCCAAGGAAACTGATCAATTGTATCATCCATTTTCATTGTCTGTTAGCACATGGAAAAAAAAATTTCTTTTCTAAGAAAAAATTCTAGTCAATTTAAAATCAGACGAGTGATTTATCATTATTCGTCAGACGAGACGGTTTGTGTCGAGTAATTCATCATTCTCTGCAGAAATATGTGACGAGTACGACAAAATCACAACTGAGACCAATGAACTAATTCAGAGAAAGAACTACATACAGAATAAACAATGGGCATTCAAAAAATATGATCAAATATGTTATCTACATAGTACACAGCTATTTGTGAGTGAATTCAAAAGGATTAAAAGGATACTGAATAGAGCAATATAACTTCTGTTAATGTACAGGGAAAAATGACTTTATAGAAGAATTTCCTGGTTCTTTTAGAATTTGGCTATGATCAGTGATCTCTTATTCTCTACAGCAAGGGTGTCATACTCGAGGCCCACAACGAACATTTTTGCGGCCCGGCCGGTATATCGGCGCACAATAATATATAATAAAATATCAAAATTTCTCCAGGAAATAGGAAAGACAGTGGCAGAGAAGAGGTGTCAAGTGTCAGGAAGTAAACATTAAATTTTCCTTGTTTTTTATTTATGTTTATTATAATGTATTATTCGAATAAACTTACGTTTCTATGAATATTGATTTTTTTTGCGGTTCACCTGAAGTTAAACCTTGTTTTATTGGCCCAAGTTAGCCTTTGAGTTTGACACCCTTGCTCTAAGTAAATCTGGTGGCCGCGGTAGCCGAGTGGTATAGGTATCGGATCGTGGCTGGCTTTCTCACGAGTTCGAGCCCAGTACCAATAAAAAGCCCGCCGTGTGGGAGGGCGATGCACGCTAAATCTGTCGAGGCTGAAACGTCCTCCCGTTGGTGTGATAGTTAGGAGAGGGTGCCAGCTCAGGTATCGTCCACGTCACTTGACCATGGTTCAAAATTACGTGGTCCGTCGCCAAAAGCCCTCGTGTAGCTGAACAGTACGACGTTAATATTCGCTCACTGTACGGACATTTGTGACTAAAGATATCTTATCACCTGTATGAAAATGTGACTAAAAATTATGACAAACTCAAACATATATGAACATTCTAATATTCAAAGAATTACTGCACAAACATTTACCATGAAAAATTCATGAAATTTAAACATTTTATTTATTTATTTATTTTTTGTCTATTACCTCGCACAAAAAGAAAATAATTTTCTTATTTTGTGTAAAAACATGTGGCAACAGGAAAAAATTACGCTTGAAAAAAAAAAACCGTTAATAGAACGAATTGCTAAATAAGAAATGGGCTGAATTCACGACATCATAGCCACGTGATAAATGCATCTCTTGCTTTTAGCCAATCAGTTCATAAATCTATGTGATGTTATAGTCATCTGATTGAAGCCCAGTGGCTGAGTGGTTAGAGCATCGCACTTCCACACCACAGGTCCGGCGTTCAAACCCCGGGCTGGGCACGGCTTTTCATCCCTTCAGTGGGTCGATAAAAGGAGTACCAAACTTGCTTGGGAACTTAACACTGGGGTTTCACCTGAGACTGACCACCTGATTGGAACATCTGATCATGCACCTCAGGGCCCAAGGTCGCGTATACTGAGTTGGGCACAGTAGACATTGGCTGTCATGGGCTGTCGCGCCGCTAAGTTAAATTTATAGTCACATGATAAATGTATTCACGTATTTCCAGTCATTCAGTCATGCGTTTCGCTGTTACGAACTTTTGCTTTCTACATATTCTTTAAAGAGTAATTATATTTGTCAGCAATGTTAATGCACATGGGTAAACAAAATGCACTTGATTTAAAAGTACACGTTTAACACAAGCATTTTTTTAAAAATTTTGAAAATTTTTCGAAGAATCTCAATATTAAAACTTTTTTTATCCAATGGACTAAATTCATGTGACGTCATTAGTCACATGATAACTGAGCCACGTGTTTTCGGCCAATCAGTTCATAAATTAATGCAACGTCATAATTATATCATAAATATAATCATGCGTTTCCAGCCAATTAGTTCATATTACTCACTGTTGCCAACTTTTGCTTTTTGCAGGAACTTTCTTTTAGAAAGTACATATTTGTCAACGATATAAAATGCACTTAATTTAAAAGTATTCGTAAAAGTAAGTATTTCTTTTTTAATTTTGAAAACTGTTTGAAGAATTTTAGTGCGTGAACTCTTAACCCAATCATCAAATTTTAAATATTATCTAAACTTTACAAGTTGAACAACTAGTATGTCAATTTTAATCAATGGGAAACACGTGATTGCCGTTATCATGTGACCATCATGAATTTAGTCCATTATCAAATCTGAAATTTTATTTAGACAAGCCCAAGTCTAATGTCACTCTTTTGAATTCTACGGAGATCACGTGATTGTGATTATCGTGTGTCCGTTATGAATTTAGCCTATTGATCACAAATGAATATGAAATATTTTACGGCGTTAAGCATTAAAAAAAAAAACAGAAAGATTACGTTCTGTAAACCTTTTTGTGCTAAAGACATTGAACAACTTCTTTTGAAATAAACTTTCTTGGTCCTTTAAATTTCACATGAGACTAAAAATACGTTATTCCTCTAGATCCAGACAACAAATTGTTGAGAAAACATTCGATCAAAAAGGAGCGGGAAAAGATCTTAATTCCATTGTTTGAATTCGATCTCGGTGAAGCATAATCCTTTCCCAGACCTTCGGAAAATAATGAAAAATAAAAAGATCCGGGATCGAGAAAGATGTTCCAATTCCAGAACTATCATCAGGTAGTAAGTTTCAATACATTATCAATTCCGATGGATGAATTATGAGGACAGTGATGAATGAAGCTACGATGAAAAAATTGATTAATGATGATTCAAAAGATGATGAATGAGACGGTAGGCATATTCATCGTCGAAGAAACTGTATTAAAATGATATATACTTTATGGGTCAAATTCAATTTTCTCGTAAATTAAATCGGGTTATTTTTGATGAAATGGACAGAAGTTCGAATAAGTTCGCGGTGAAATGAGCTGTGACGGATTGCGGATATTCTTTTTATTTTGAGTTTTATGCTACCGTGGAATTTAAATAAACAGAGATACTTCTTGAAAATTTTGAAAACATTTTTTGTAGGTACAATAATTGGAAAACTTATTTTAGAAAATCATTTTTAATTTTTAGTTTTTGTAATTAGGAAAAGAATGCATGTAAATAATACTTATTTACAGAAAACTGTTTCGTTGCTAAAAAGAAGTGTGATGATTTTTATAATTCAAATTGTACTAAATATTTTTGCCATTTTGTTTTTCTCACTTTTTCGATATTTCTAGAATATGTTTTAAAAGTATACGTTTAGATGAAAAAAGATTTATATTTGTATACCATTTCCTGTTAATTATATTTTTATACTTTTGTAAGCGTATGACTGTGAAGTTGTGGACGATTTTATTTTCATTTCCATTATCGAAAAATATATGCTGTTTTTAAATGTAAAATTAAAATTTACTTATATTTTCAGTTATTTTCGAAGTACTCTGGCATATTTTATGTGATGTAGTTATTTTTAAACACTTTTCTATCTTCAAGAAAAAGAAACGGGTTTTAAGTATACAGGAAATGTAAAATTATTTTTAGACTGATTTCATAGATATTCTTTATTAGAATCGAGGCAATATCAAAATATATTTTACCCTTAAATAATTCTAAAAATTTATAGCAAAAAAATACAAATGGCTTCTTAAAAATTATTTCTAATTTTTAAAATTAGATTTGATGCTATAGTTACAAATAAAAGCATTGAAACATGGTAGCACTTCGAAGAATAAACATGTTGTAAAATCGAGCTTAGTTTTGGGTTTTGAGGTTTTTCTTTTAGCTGTGCTCATAAAAGTAGAGAATAAACAATCAAACAAATTTATTTCTTAAAATTTGGAAATAGAGACCCTCTTTAATTATTTCATTAAAACGCAGATACTTTTTAAAGTTTTTTAAAGTTACATTATGCATGACAGAAAGTGAAGTTATAAATGCCGGAAAAATCATTGAGCCAACACCAGTTCTTTTATAAAGAGATGTGTTCTTGTTGTGTGTGGACATTACTTTGCATATAAGCTATTTCGTCTAATTAGGTTTTAATCATATTAAGGCAGATTTTCCAAACTGTGGGCGTGCCCCTCCAAGGGGGTGTGATAAACCAACGAGGGGGGAGCGAGAATGTCGAAACGTCGAAAATAAAACATTATTTAAAGATATTAATTTATTGAAAAAAAGCAAGACAAAATACATTATGACACATAATAAAAAATAAATACACATTTACAACCGATATAATATATTTGTTGTGCATATACATTTATATTATAATATAAATGTATCAGTTGTGCACACTGTATTTGGTAATTAATTTAACAATACCAAGCTAAGAACAAGTTTTAACAATTACCAAGGACTCCTTGGGCTTGTCATATATAAAATTATATAAAACATGCAATACTTATCTTGATAATTTGTACAGTTTGTAATTAAATTCGTATTGTAGATTTATGTCGAAGTACATTATTATTATTGAATTCAATCAGTGGCGTACACAAGGGGGGTGTCCCGGGGATCTGGACACCCCCCCATAGCCCTCGATTTTTTTTTCGATTGGTTATAATCCTATGTATAAATTACGTAAAATTTAATTATGTATTTGTTTTTAATAATTAATTTTATCAATTAATGCTAATTATTTATTCAATAATTAATTTTGTATTGTTTTTGTTCCCAAAAATCGACAAAAAAAGAATATGTTGGGTGGCGTACTGGAACATGATACCAAAATGGTGGACTTTCGACCCTGGACCCCTCCCTTAAAAAAATTTTTGTGTGCACTACTGAATTCAATACATTATTATAGTTTGGATGAAGAAGGAAAGGGTAGCAAGTATTGAAAGTTTGAGAAGCACTGCATTAAGGTATCCGACTACGTTCGGAACGGTGATTTTGCAAAAGCGTCCAACGATTATTATTTTCTTTATATTTAATGTCACTTACATTAGAATACACTTATAAACTTGTTTTAAGAAAATCATCACAATAAAAAAAAATATTTAAATGTAATATTTTGGCAAAAAACGAAGAGAATTACGTTTTTTTTTCTCAAAACATTCTCCTTTTTTGAAAAATGCTTCTATAGTAAAAATATTTTGCTTATATATAGCTAAGACTTCTCCAGAGGGCTTGAACCACGACTTTTGAGAAATTCACATTGTTCTCAGAATTATTTTACCAATTAAAATAATTATCAGTGTTTTTTTTTCTGTTAAGATTTCTCCACTCTGATGCATTAAAATATGGATAAATCAACTTCTAAATTATGCATTTCAAAAGTCTTGGTTCAGGCTCTTTACAGAGGTCTGAGCTACGAATAAGAAAATATTATTATTACAGAAGCATTTTTCATCAAAGAAGAATATTTGGGAAATAATAATTCTCTGCTAATTTTTTGCCAAAATATTGCATTTAAATCATTTTTAATTCTAATAATATTCTTAAGGTATCCGACTAAGTTCGGGGAACCATGATTTTAAAAAAGCGCATAAATGTATAATTTTCATGATATTTAGTGTCACTTAGATTAGAATATAGGTATAAAATTGTTTTAAGGACATTATGACAAAACAAATTATTTAAATACAATATTTTGGCAAAAAATTAACTTAGAATAACCTTTTTTCCAAATGTTCTCCTTTTGTAAAAAATGCTTCTCTTGTATTAATATTTTTCCTGTATATAGCTCAGACCTCTGTACAGAGGCTCAACTATGATGTTTGAAAAATTCACATTACTCTCAGAGTTACAACTATTTGAAATAATTATCGGTGTATTTTCTTAAACTTTCTCCCTTCTGTTTTCGTTAAACATGGGTAAACTGACTCCCGAGTTAGGCATTTCAAAAATTCTATTGAGCCTCTGTACAGAGGTCTGAGCTATATACAGGCAAAATATTAATACAATAAAAGCATTTTTTACAAAAGGAGAGCATTTGGAAAAAAGGTTATTCTAAGTTAATTTTTTGACAAAATATTGTATTTAAATAAATTTTTTTTGTCATAATGTCCTTAGAACAATTTTATACATGTATTCTAATCTAAGTGACACTAAATATCATAAATATTATCCATTTACACTCTTTTCCAAAATCACGGTTCCGAACGTAGTCGGATACCTTAAAACACTTTCATATATTCACTTCATGTATTCTAATCTAAGTTACCCTAAATATTCGTTTGTACGCATTTGAGATACCACGGTTCCGAACGTAGTCGGATACCTTAAGTTACGTTATCTGCTGATTTCAAAAGTCTATTTTTACTGTAAATGTGTATTCCTCCAGCATATTATGCAAATTTGCAGTTGCTATATGTGTAATGCTATGTCATTGTTTTTGTAGGTAGTTACCAGAGATGAATCTTTAAAATACCTAGTCGTTCCAAAAGTTCGTATAGAAATATTTTCAGATGGTCTGCAATATTTTTCAAAACATTGTAGTCGTTCAAGCATGTTGTGACGGGCTCACGCGTCTTTTCGTTAACATGTCCTTTGGGTTTTTTGGGCCAGAATTAATGGCAACTCTTTTCCAACCAAACCAAGAAGTAAGACGTGAATGAAAGATGCAAATTAGGAAGCTTTTAAATATTAGAAGTTAGAGTAAGCTAGGTGGCACACAATTTGGGGAATGTTAAGATAGTCCGTGATTCAATTGTGAAGTGACAGTCAACGCAGAAGTTATTTCTGACATAGAGCCATTAGGTCAAGGTGCATACCATTGCATTCCAGTAAAGACGCAACTTCCATTAAGATTGGATTGATAGATCGAAATTAAGGTAGGATTGACTATTTAATATTAGGATCTGTGATAGTATTGGAATTGAGCTTAGGCGAGTTAGTTATTGATAGTGGTCCGAGTTATTTCGGTATTATCTATATTGTGTGTTTTGTCGTAGATTCTCTCACATATATTATTATTATCTAATCTGTTAGATGTTTAAGTTTTAAGATCTTAATAAAGTCAGATTAAGATCATGGCGGCTTCTAGTTCTTACGTTATTCCTACACCTCTAGCTCAAGCTGATAATCAAGGAGAAAGGCACCCGAAGGGGGCTACTTCCAATGTGTTGTTCTAAATAGTCACAATAGAATAAACGTGAAACAGATGCATGCAGCAATTATTCTCTGCTTTAATAAAAAAAGGCCCTGCTGGAGATTTTTAAAGTAACACTAAATCAAATGGTTTTTCATTTATCGAACTATTAAGAGATTTTCTGACATCCGCAGCATTGCAGATCGCTCTAGATGTGGTCGTCCGCGCTCGGCTAGAACACTCTCAAAGCAGTCCAGCAGAGAATTCGTCAAAATCCTTGCCGACAGAAGATTGATTCTTCTTGCCACTGGCGTAGCTAGTTCTGAATGGACCGTGTATCATAATTCCTTTGGTGCCTTTTTTCAGATATGAGAGCCTGATTAGTGAGACTGTAGTTACACATGTTGGGGCCCCTGTAGCTTGGGGGCTTCGTATCATTGATACGGCTGTAGCTACGCCCCTATTTATTGCCAAACAGATGAACGTATCAAAAAGAACTATGTATCTCTTAGTAAACGAAGATCTTAGACTAATAGGTTATCGAAAAACAACTGGCTGTTTTCTTACGAAGTAAGTAAAGCGCCTGAGGTACCTCAAATCAAAAGCACAATTACAGCGGCAAACTAATAATGTCCACAGACGAATTCTGTTTATCGACAAGAAAATTTTTGACGTTAAGGAATCTTTCAACCCTCAGAATGACCGAGTGTACGCAAAGAGTGCACAAAAACCTAAAGAGAAGAAAAAATACGTGCAGAGAGATCCTCATCTGGCTTCTGTAATATTTTAGTGCGATGTCAGCAACAAAGGCGTCTCAGAGATTCATTTTTGCAAGAAAGAACAGAAAACCATGCAAAATTTTATCAAGACATTACCATAGAACTAATAGTGAAGCTTTAGAATTGAAACCTATTCATTGAAAACGATTGGACGACTGTTCAATCAAGGATTATATAGGCGCTTACAAATGATGATTACATCTATGTAAGAATTTAAAATTGGAAATCAAAATGCCAATCGTGTTCTGATCATGGCTTACAACTATGAGGTATAATTATTTCTTAAGCGGATACTGAATCGGACAGAAATAAGTTCTGGAGAGATAGAAAAAAAACCCTAAATAAATAATACATAAATCACACTCATGAAAAGTCTTCGGTATAAATGAAATATATAAAAGCCTCTTAAACAAGATGAACAGTATGAATAGAGAGTACATGCGCAAGATTGAAATATATAATTACTGTTAACAGTGGAGCACATGATAAATTAGAATAATTGGCGTCACCACACGTTAGAAGAAGCTATTTAAATTATTATTCAAATCGGAATGTCATTAATTTTGAATGCTACTCGTCTAGTTCCTGTTCAATTTAATCTAATTCATTTGCATATTTTGTGTCAATGCTTACCAATTACACCGCCTCTGTTTGTTGTCAATGCAGTATTTCGCATCCGGTTTTTGGTGTTGGAATGATACTAATTACTTGTGATCCCGTAGCCCACCTACCAGAAAACATCTCTTTTTAATTGCCCCTCAGTATGACTTACCGTTATAGAACGAATTTTTGATGAATTCCTCCTTCTCGTTGCACTGGGTGTCGGTCGCTGATGGAATGAACACTGGCTAATTTAAAACGTGACCATAACTTTTTTAACTGCTTTATATATTGCAATTAACAACATCTGTGGGTAGAAGAAGGTTTAATGACTGTAAAATAGTAATGGAATTTAATAAAAGGTCGATGGGGAGGAGGATATTGGAAAAAAAAAAAAAAATCGAGAGTATAAATCAAATTATTCTCTCGGTTTTTTTTTCCTTGAAAAATTGTATTATAATCTAATAAAAAAAAAGTTTAGATGTTTTATGAAATAACCAGTAAGTATTGTAATTCATTGGGAAAGGGGTTAAATAAAAAACAATAAAAATTTATTTTTGCTTATTTGGCTACCCATTAATTCCGTGTTGGTTACAGAAAAATTGCCATATGTTTTCTAGAAACAAAATCCAAGAATTAATTCTGATATACCTTAGGCTTAGTTATCATTCATCTATGTTTTAACCCCTTACCTGGCTTGCCCGTACACCATAAAAACTATAAAAGCGGGCCCAAAACCCTTTTCCTGTAGCGTACGGGCACTATTTTTTCACTTTCTGTATTTTATTTGCACATATTTTTTTATTCTTAGAGTGAGATTAGTAGTACTGAAATACTTCTCCTCCGAGACTTTCTTTGTGATGAAGCAGGGAATTTTTCATTGAAGGTAGGAATTTAGATTCTTGAAAATATTCGATAAAGAACAGGGATTAGCAAGGCAACGTGCAATTTGTTGCTTGAGAAAATGGCAAGATAATCCAAAAATGCCGATAATATCTCTGTCCCCATTTCAATGTAAAGGCCGTATCCCCGTATATTTTTATGAAATTTTTTTTCGCCCAATTTTTGGCCGAATCTGAGGGGAAAGGGGGTTGCCGTAAGCAAAACGACATGCTCTGACGTCAGCCACGCTGTATCTCCACATTGAAAAAATTTTCCCCCATTTTTTCTGCTTCGGAAAACGAACATCCAAAATTATTTCTTTCATTTCGCTTGAGCTTTCGTTGATGGGTGTAAAAAAAAATAGAGCATCATATTCCATTTAAAACATTATATGCCGTTAAAATATTATACACCATTGAAATATTATACGGCTTATCTGAAGTGTTAGATGAAACCGAAGCCGCCATCTTGTTTATGACGTAGGGCACCGAAGAACCCCATTGGCTGGAATTTCAAAAATTTTTTTTGGGAACAATTTTGAGCTCGCTAGCAAAAAATATTCAAAGCGATTCTTTTGGCAACTGAGTAAAAATTGCACGAATTGGACGAAAAATTGCTTGAAACGTGTACATGTGATACGGCCTTAAGACTCAGTATTACACCATGCTTCAAATTATATGTGTGCATATATTTGTGCACACACATACAAAATCCTAAAACCGTTTAAAAAAGAGATAAGGGCATGAATTTTTTTATTTTTTATTTATAAGCATGAGAGAAATTCTTTCAAGATATATGAAACATTCTTCATAGCATGCGAAGTGTACTATTAAATAAAATAAAAAAAAAGTGTAAGCATTTGAAATCGGAAATTGAAATAAAAAATTCTTCCATTTTCACATTCTGTTAAGTATTATGCTTAGTTATATGTAATAAAAAAAAATAAAAAAGGGGGAGGGGGTAAAAACGCTTTAAGGTTAAAAACCGCTTTGTTGAGAGATGAAAAAATGTATACACACCAGTGGCGCACACAAGGGGTGCTCCTGGGGTTCAACCAAAAGCCCTTGATTTTTTCCGATTGGTTATAATTCTAAGTATATAATACGTAAAATTTAATTAAATATTTGTTATTAATGATTAATTTTACTATTTAATGCTAATTATTTATTCAATAATTAGTTTTTTACTGTGTTTTGTTCCCGAAAATCGACAAAATCAAAAATAGCATGATACAAGAATGGTGAACTTTCACCCCCGGGCCCCCTTGAAAAATTCCTGTGTGTGCTACTGATACACACCATAATTTATATTTTTCTTTCTTTATTTCATTTTTTTAATCTGAGGAAATAGAAATTCTTCGCACAGATTGGGGCAGCGTATCAAAACCCTAACTTTGTTTTTAAATATTCCATTATTAAGAATTCATTCAAGAGTTCGATAAGCTTACACGAGGTAAAATACGGTGTTAAATAGTGATTTTTTGTTATTTAACTAAGTCACTCACAATCTCTAGACATATTTTTAAAGGAATTAAGTCCTTTAAATCACCTTAAAGTCCTTGAAGTCGCAGAAAAGCAACTTAGCAGAATTAGGACGATATTTTCACTATAGAAGGAAGCATAGTTTTATAACATCATTCTTTAAACTGTGGCACTACATGTAAAAAGAGAAAATGTAGTTCCCTTTATTACTCAGCATATTTTTAGAAGCAAATTTGGGAATGAGAGAAAAATTGATAATACAGAATATCACCACACTAAGAAACGGATTCAAAATAAGAATAATGGCACAAATGGCTATGAAATTTGTATGAGGGTGTTTCCGAATTCGACCGACAAATTCAGAGATGTGATAGTAGGCACCTTTGGGACGACAAATCAACATAGAACATGGGGTTGGTCACAAACCCCGTTTAGTCGGATGAATTCACAAAAATAGTTATGGAGGGTGTGATGTCAAGTGGAATGAAAAGAGGCAAAAGGTTTCAGAAATACATTTTTTTTTGGACAGGAATCATGCTTATAATATGAATAATGCATCACAGCTCCTCGTCAGAAATGAAACGACAAGTGAACGAAGTTGTTCGTAGGTCATAGCACAGTCGACACCGACGCAAAAATCTGCGCACCTTAAGCAAAACCGGGTGCTAGTGATGTCAGCTGAAGCGACAAATTCGGTTTAGACCTTCTACAGCCCCCGTTCTTTTCGAAGTGATTTTTGACCCCCAAAAAAAACCCAAGGGGTTTAGATCCCGGGGAAACATGGAGGAAAAAAAAAAAGGTCCACCCCCAATCCATCTCCTGATATGTAGCATAGAGGTGAATCGAAAAAAGTGAAGTGCACCATTATGCGTGAACCACACGTTCGGGGTGCACAATCCCCACCCCTGCAGGGGGAAAATTTTATACGTGTACGCAACCCCACCATGGCTCCAACCCCCCATTCGTTTGACCACCCCCCTCGTCTGGCTCAGGGCCTCCTGACGACAATATTTCCCGGCACTGACTAAACTTGGTTTGCGACCCCATGTTCTACGTTGATTTGCAGTAGCGCCCCAAAATTTTTTTTAAGGGGTTGGGGCTGGGGGTCCAAGGGAGAATGTCCTCCATTTTTGGGATCATGCTCAAATACGCGACCCAACATTGTGACGTCTCGGTCTTTTTTAACATAACCCTATGTTCTTTTACGGCCCGTTAATGGCAAAAAATTTTCCAACCCAATACCAAGAAGATAAACAAAGATATTATGAAAAATGAGATAAAACTATAAAAGGATAGAAGCTTTGATGATAAGATATAGCGCGTGTTAGAAAATGGTTTAGTGTGGAATCATTCTGATCGTTAGTGCGGCAAGTTTAAAGATAGCTTAGTGTGTAATCTTGTAGATCAAGAGTTAGCAGTCCGATAAAATTTGGAAAGAATAGAAGTCTTATATAAAGAAGTTGGAATCTTCTTATACAAAGTGAATTTATAGCTATCTCTCTTTAGGTAAAGGAAGGAGATCTGAAAAAAGTAATATTTGATATAGGTAGTTAGTTGAATCGGTTTATTAACTATAATTAAGATAAAGGATCTAGTTGGTGATCTGACTTAAATACACGGTTTAATTGGGTGTTAACTCTCACTTTAATTAATATTGTCAAATTAGAATTTAAGTAATATGTTATTCTTAAAAAAAGTTGTATTAAGAACTACTATGTCTCATCATTTTGATAATCCCACACCTCTAGCTTACGCGGAACCGGCACGACATGGTCATCACGGGGATGGCTATGTCGCAATGGCGGAATATAAATTCTGGTTAGGTAATGTAGGTGGAAGTACTGTTCTACCTGAAATGTATTTTTCAGGGTCAGAGAACATTGCAGAGTTTATCGAGTGTATTGATAATAACATACAGTTACCGAAATCCCAAGTAATCTGTCATGTGCTTACTTAAAAAGTCATCTCAGGGGGAAAGGGGTCAAGATTGGATTCGATATTTGGGTTCGTTGTTGGGGCAAAATACAGCCGGATTTTGCGCAGCTCAAACTGGATTGCGAAGGCTTTTCCCGCGGTCAAAAATAAGAAAGAATTACAGTCGCAGTTCTACGCGTCCCAGCAGGGAAGAAATCAGGATCCTACTGATTTCGTGTATAGATTTCTAAAAAAAAGAGAAGTTTAGAATTAGAATGTCCCAAGCAGAGTTAGTGGATCATATTTTAGTTCGACTCGAACCACAGATCCAAGACTATGTGGAAGTCAGAAATCCACAAAACACGATACAACTTTTGGAAGTCTTAGCTAAATTCGAAGAGAGATATTCTTGCAAATTGAAAAGGGGTTATCAGAACGATAATATAGAAAGACGAGGTCAAAATGCGCATAGGATGCCTAATTTTAATGCTAATGGTAGAAACTGGAGGAATTCTGAAATAGGACGTAGACCAAATAACAGTAGAAATGAGTTTTACGAGAATAGCCGTCAAAGTAATAGAGGGTTCGAGAGGAATAGGTTTCAGAACAATGATCAGAGATTCAACAACAGGGGTTACTCATTTCGAAATGAGCGAAATGATAATTTTAATAGAGGGGACCGTAGAAATAGGGGTTCGAGTGAAAATTTCAATCGAGGCGATAGGACGCAAAGGGGACGATTAAATATTGTAAAGGTTAAAGATCAACCTCAAGGGGTGTCGACAAGAGAAACAATTAAGCTTTCTCCGATATGTATATCACCCGTAGAACTTCCACACGTTCCTATTTTATTAAATAACACATTTTTGAAAGCGCTATGGGACACCGGAGCAGATAAATCATTTATATCGGAAGAAGTATATAGAAAATATTTTTTCTATAAGCAAATTAAAAAATCGCGAGCCCAGGTAATAACAGCACAGGGTGCGAAATGCCAAAACAGGGGGATTGTAGAATTGAATATTCAGATCAGACAATTCGAAAGGAATTGGTCATTTCATGTGTTGAAAGATTTAGAATACCCATGTATTCTAGGTATCGATTTCATAAGTGCGTCAAGAATCGTATTAGATTTTGATCAAAAATCGTTAAAAATTCCAGATTCTCAAATAAATAAGGTGGTTGAACCAATTAAAGAGGAAAAGGTTGAAATAGATTTATCTAACAAGGAGAGGGCACGACTAAGGAAATTCATTTGGGTACGAGACTTTGTGTAACAGTAGTACTGCTATATGGTATTCCAACCCAATGTAATTCCGTCGAATGGCCAGTCAATTCCGAGAAAACAGCGTTCGAAATTCATACTAAGCTTATATACAAGTTATTTTCTTCCTAGTACAGCGTCGCTGTGGCTTGATCGTCAGCGTATCGGATTACTATCCATGGACCGGGGTTCTATTCCCGCGAACGCGAACTAAGTTTTTATTTTTTTTTCTCTCCAATTTATTTTATTACTTATTTTCAGAATGAAATAATTTTATTTTTTAAAAAAGATTCATTGATTTTTAAATCATATTCTATATAGTTATATAGTAACTGTTTCCCTTTTTTAAAACACAAAACAATTAATAGTTATGATAATAATACTTATAAATGATAAAAAAATAAATTAAATAATAATAAATAAAGTTAAATAAAAAATTAAAAAGAAAAAAAAAATTAAATTATAATAAAAAAAAAGTTAAATAAATTTAAAAAAAAAATTTGCTTTTTCCTTAAAAATTTTTTTTTAAAATTCCAAGAACCTAAAAGTGATTTAATCATAAAAGAAATATTTTTTATTTACGGGACATCCCCCTTAAAAAAATTAAAAACTAATTATATTATATGTGGGGATTTTGTAAAATAATATCTATAAAAACATACAAACTCTTAAAAATCCCGAAATAAACTAACAAAATTTTTATTTAAAAGAAAAACCCCAATGAATTCCCCCCTTTTTTTGGAGCATTTTTTTTTCTAAAAAAAATTTTTGTTTTTAAAAAAAAATAACACCTGCTCTTTAAAAACAGCTGCCTTTCTCTTGAACAAAAAAAACGTTTTGTTAAAACGGAAAAAAAAATTTTATGGCCATTTAGGTATACGGAATAATTTTTAAAAAAACAATTAATTAGATTTTTAAGCAGAAGTAATTGTAGTTATATCATATAATTAGTTGTTTTTTTAAAAAAAAGGGAAAAAAATTACTATAATTATGCAAAATTTATTTAAAAAAACAATGAATATTTTTTTAAAAAAAAATTTTTTCATTCGAAAATAAATAATAAAATAAATTGGGGAGAAAAAAAAAAACGAAGTTCACGTTCGCGGGGTTTAGAACCCCGGTCCATGGGGGTATACTCCCGATACGCTGATGATCAAGCCACGGCGACGTTGTATTATGAAGAAAAAAAATTTTTATATAAGCTTTTTTGGGATGAATTTCGAACGCTGTTTTGGAATTGACTGGCCATTCGACGGAATTACATTGGGGGTTTGGGAAAACCCCAAAAGCAGTACTACTATTATACAAAACTCGTCCCCAAAAGAATTTCCTTAGTCGTGCCCTCCCCCTTTTAAAAACAAAAAATTTGGGGGTAGAAAAAAACAAAAAATACAAAATTTGTTTAGTAGTTTTTTAAAAAGGGGGATTTTCAGACAAACCAGGTCTTACTCATGTTTTTTTACCATGAAATTGACACGGGAGATAACCCACCAGTAGCTTCAAGGCCTTATAGGTATGATCGCACCCAAGCAAGCAAATAGATTTTCACATACAAAAAATGTTACAAGAGGAAACGATTGTTCCAATTCAATCCCCATACGCGTCACCTGTTGTATTATGCAAGAAAAATAATGGGTTACCACCGGATAATCCGGAAGCATATAGATTTGCAGTAGACTATAGAAAATTAAATTCGATCACGTATCCGAACCCTTTACCGTTAATAGATGATTTTTTAAACGACATCCCATATACCAATAATGTCATCTCTTGATCTGAATGGGTACTTTCAAATGGCAGTAAACCCCAGTATATTGTTAAGACCCATTTTAGTAAAAGTGGCACTTAGCTTTCAAGCGGATGCCATTCGGTTTATCAGGAGCAGCTCCCAATTTTAAAAAAGCAATTGAATAACCCAAAACCGGTGATGGGGGAAATTTGGGAATGTGAATGGATGATGTGATAATCGCATCTCCATCATTCCTCAACATGTTAACTTTTAAAAGGGAATTTTTTTCGTTTTTAAAAGGATGTAGGATTAAATTAAATAAGGAAAAATGAAAAATTTGGGTGCGATGAATTGAAATATTTAGGATTAATTATTGAAAAAGAAGGTTAAAAACGGAGGGGAACAAAAGGTTAGAGCTATACAAAGATAAAACCCCCCAGCTCAAAAGAGGTGTCAAGTTTTTGGTATGTCCCAGTGGACGGAAATTTTTTAAAAAAATTATGCGGATATTTGTAAAACACTTTATAATCTTAAACGAAATTTAAAAATTTGTCTGGCCCAATAAACACAAAGGCATTAAAGGGGTAAAGGGGAGGCTAAAAAAGCGCCAGTTTAAAATTACCAAACTTTGGACCATTCGAGGTTTTTACAGATCCCGTTCGTTTGGGTTTTTGGGGATCAACCAACAAAACAGACCAGTGGTATTTGCGTCACGTACACTGAAAACGCAGAAAAATTATACAGTAACCAAAAGAAATGTCAGCAGTAGTATGGGCGTTGAACAAATTTAGAACATATTTAGGAATATTCCCAAATTTAAAAAGGTTATAACGGACCCCCGCCTTAACCCCCAACACATGGAAAAAAATTTGTCGGAGGATGATTAGATGGGCACAAATTTGCAAATTCTATAGAATGGGAACATAGACCGGAACTCAAAATGCGGGGCTGACTTTTTTCAAGGCCCAGTTAAAAGTATAATTGGTAAAAAAAATTAAGTCTTAATCGGGGGTTTTGGGTCTTTTTTCCGGGAACAATTAATAACTAAACAAAAAAATGACCCAGAATTAGGTCAATCATGATATTTAAAAAACCGGAAGATAACTCGGTTAATGCAACGATATGTGAGTTGGCCCCCGTTTCCCTTTTTAATTGAAGGATTTTTTTTTATCGAAACACCAACGTCATTAGGTGAAATGCGTGTATACTTTCCCAAAAATCTTTAAGGAATGAAATAATGAGAGAATTTCATGACAACCAATCGCTGGACATGGCAGATTTAAAACGTATCATAAAATTCGGGACGTTTGTTTTTTCCCCGTACATAGAAAATTCATTGATCAATATGTCTCACTCCATATTGAAGTTAATAACAAAAAAAGGGTTACCACTGGTCGGTTAAATAATTATATCAATTACCCGAATGAGATAGTAACGTTAGATTTTTAGGCCCGTACCCTAATCGAGAATGGGCAAACCCCTATATTTTAGTAATAACCATCATTTCAGCAAATGGGCTGAAATTATACCTTTTAAAAAGGCCTCATCTCTTATAATAGCGGATTTTTTGATAACTTTATATCGCGTTAGGGCCAATAAAATTAAAAAAAGTGATAATGGCCCCCAATTTATACCCGAAATTTTGAGCAAAGTGAAAGATTAGGCAAAGGCATGTAAAAATTTTTTTGCATATCGACCACAAGCAAATCGGTGAAAAGATTAATCGAGATATAGTTGCAAATGATTCAAATTATGTTAATGATCCCGATACTTGGGATAAATTTTTACGTGGTTTCACGCTATTCGTACGGGGGTAAATGAAACAACGGGAAAACAGGCTGAATTTTTTTTTAGGTCGAAATTGATTACCATTTAAAAACTAGTTATGATATCGGAAAGTTCAAAATTCAAAATTCAAGATATAAAAAAACTTTAAAAAAGCTAGACTAATACGAAAATTAAACAGGAAGGGGGGAAAAAATATAATGACTAAAAAAGACATAAAATAAAGGTAAATGATTGGGTCTTAAGAAACACACCCTGTAAGTTCACACTAAAAAAGTATGTTAAATTTAAACAAAATTTGGGGACCTTAAAAGGGGGTCTTAAAGTTAAAATTAAAAATATTGTAATATGGAAATCGGGAAAAAAGATTAACAGTTAACGTAGATCAAATGAATATATCGTCATAGGAAAAGTGACGAGGTCAATTGGAACAGGTATCCCCCCAAAAGTATAAGATCAAGTCAGGGGAAAATCGTACTTCGGAAAAGTACATCAAAAAAATTAAATGAGTCACAATATGGGGAAAAAAAAATCTGCGGTGAAACGTAAGTTAGAGGCAAAAGGGATTGGTAACCCAAACAAATCAAAATAAAAAAACAGAGAGGACCCATAAAAACAAATCACTGGTCAGATCACTACCTAGTTCATTTGGGGAAAGAAAAAAAAAACAAAAGGTTTGGAATAATAGGGGTATTAAAGATCAGGGTTTTTCGGGGGCAAGTGGACCCCAAAAAATGGCAAAGGGGGAAAAAAATAATAATAAAAAAACAAATGTCATCCAGTACTATTTCTAGAAGAAGGAAAAAAAACAAAAGAGAAAGCACAGAAAGATGAATCAAGTACAACAAGGCCCCACGGAGAACAGAAGAACCCCGACCAGCCAAAGGGGACAATTTGGGGAAAGGGAAGGAAAGGACGACAAAAGGAGTTACAACCCTACAACAAAAATTCCCGTACAACCGAGGAAAAAAGGTGGGGAGCACCTCATGTTTGGGCTGATGGTGGGAGAAAACATATAAAATCAGGTTGTATTGTTTTTTTTTTTGATCTTCCAACAAGTGGTCGGAAGAATTATTCAAAAAAAAGTCTCGGGCGATGCTTAAAAGTTATAAGCCAAGTCAAAAAACTACAATGAGTGTTTATTTAATTTTGGAACTTTTGACTTGTTAAAAAATTTTTTTCCTGAAGAAAACATTTGTAATACACATTTGTTTGCTTCGATGTATGACTTCGTGGTCGTTCCTTTTGGTTATTTGTTATAATAGTTTATTGAAAAATGTTTGTAATTTTATAATATGTGTATATATATATGTTGTTGTATTGTTCGTATTATGAGGCATCTGGTTCAGGGGAAAAACCGGGTAGGGGGCCTCAATAATAATAACGGGGCCCGCTCAGGGGTTTTGGAACCAGATGTGGGGATGGAAAATGAAAAATTTTTTGTGATATATAAATAATATATAAAAATTGTGAAATTTATTGATATTATGGAAATAGAGACTCAAAAGTTTTCATTTCAGGAAGACCCCAAAAACCTCAAATTATAAAATTTATAGCTTCAAAAAAGAAAGGGGGGCAAAGTTCCAGCTCCATATGCAGTGTTAGATTCAAAAAATTGGGTCTGGGACAGAATATTTGTTTTGAAAATTTAAGTGTATAAATATTTTAAAAAATTGAATGTTAAAAGTGAGGTGGGCATAAATTAAACAGTAATTAAATGTTGGCCTAGTTTTGGAGTAAAATTTTTGTCACGGTTTTAAATTTAAATTGAATATTAAAATTTTAAATTTTAAGATGAGTAATGAAAAAAGGGCAAGATAAATATTGGAAATTATAAAAATTAAAATTTAAGATTAAAATTGCAATGAAAATTAAAGTCAAGTAAAATTTGGAAAAAAAAAAGTTAAAAAAGAGGTTTAAGATTAAAAATTTTAAAAAAAACTCAAAAAAGAAATTTAGAAATAGAGATTTAGACACGTAATTTATTAAAAGGGTTAGAACCCTTAAGTAAATCACGTTTTTCTTTTGGAGGGTTGTGACGTCTCTCGCGTCTTTCTGCTAACATAACTCCTATGTTCTTTGGGCCACGATTAATGGGAAAACTTTTCAACCCAAACCAAGAAGATAAAAAAAAGATTTATCAAATGAGATATACTATAAAAGGATGAAGCTTTGATGATAAGATATAGCGCGGAAAGCTTAGAGATAGTTTAGTGTGGAATCATTCTGATCGTTAGTGCGGCAAGTTTAAAGAAGCAGTGTGTAATCTTGTAGATAAAGGGTTACGTCCGATAGATTTGGAAAGAATAAGTCTTATATAAAGAAGTTGGAATCTTCTTTAAAAGGAATTTTAAAGCTATCTCTTTTTTAGGTAAAGGAAGGAGATCTGCAAAAGGTAATATTTATAAAAGGTAGTTAGTTGAATGGGTTTTTATTAACTATAATTAAGATAAAGGTCTGTTGCTGATCTGACTTAAATCCCGGTTTTTAATTGGGTGTTAACTCTCATTTTTAATTAAAATTGTAAAAATTAAATTTAAGTAATATAAGTTATTCTTAAAAAAAAGTTGTATTAAGAACTACTGTCTCATCATTTTGATAATCCCACACCTCTACCCCGGGAAACCCGGGCCCGATGGTCATCACAGGATGGCTATGTCCAACTTTTTTTTTGTTTTTTGTCGTTTTTCGGGAAAAAAAAATAAAAAAATTAAACTATTGAAAAAAAATTTAGCATTTCAATAAAATTAGTTATTAATAACAAATACTTTTAAATTTTTTACGTGAAATATGCATGGTTATAATAATCAAAAAAAAAAAAATCAAGTGCTTGGGGATGTCCTGCCCCCTGGCACCCTTTTGGGGTGCCTACTATCACCCTCAATTTGTCGGTCAATTCGCAACACCCTGGTATAACCTTTGTAAAAATTTTTTTTTTTTTACGTTTAACAAGAAATTGAATTTAAAATTTACAATGATTTTTTTTTAAAAAATTTTTGTAAATTTTGCTAGAAAAAAAATTTTTTAAAAAAAAATTTTTTTTCAAAGTTTTTTTGGGTTTGTTTAAATAAAACTGATTTTTAAACAATTATTTTTAAACTTATTTAATTAATAGCCATTTTATTTATATGAAAGTAGGGTTTAAAAAAATTGAAGTATATCAAAGCAATAAAAAACTGAAAAAAAACGAAAATAAAATTCCTCAAAAAAACTCCAAATTGCGTAAAAATGATCTTAAGGAGTCGGGATTCTCAATGAAGAAAGCAAGGCAAAATGTTTAGTCTTTTCCGAAATGAATTTTTTTTAATCATATTTAATTTTTCAATGTATTGCTGACTTAATTTGAAATATTAATATTTATTTTTTTTTTTTAACCACTAGTAGACCTTTTTTTTAATGTCTGAAATTTTTAATTGTCGGGGATAAGCAAATCAAGCGTCTGAATATCAATAATGAATGGTAATCTATATAATTTTCATAATTTTCTTTACACACTAAAAACCTAAAATCTGTCAAATAATTCAAATGAAAAAATTGGTCCAAAAATGAATTATTAAAATATACTCTTTTTTTTTTTTATACAGTAATGAGAATTTTCAATATTGAATTATCAATATAATTTTAATATTAAGTATTTTCATTTTAAAAAAAACATTTCAAGTTTATGCACTTTTTTTTCTTATTCTCTTTCTCTCTGCATGCATAA
>BMAV01001626.1:0-24879 GCA_019973955.1 Trichonephila inaurata madagascariensis
TTTAATTATTTGGTGGGAAGTAGA
Source organism: Trichonephila inaurata madagascariensis (assembly GCA_019973955.1). Taxonomy (NCBI): domain Eukaryota; kingdom Metazoa; phylum Arthropoda; class Arachnida; order Araneae; family Nephilidae; genus Trichonephila; species Trichonephila inaurata. The sequence continues at coordinate 25 of BMAV01001626.1, forward strand.
CAGGAGGTCAACTCATGTAATATCCTCGTCACTTGACCATGATTCAAAGATACAAATTCCGTCGCCAAAAGCCCTCGAGTAGCTGATGGTGCGACGTTGATATTCACTCACTCACTAAAGGATGCAGCAAATGAAGGATCTGAAACCTTCTCAATAATATTCATGCAGGACTTGACTCCCTCAAATTCGGAGGAAATTTTTTATAAATTGATTTATTTTGCTTATAGTTAACATTATCTTAGGAGAAAAACATGTACACGACTGACTGGATTTATATTTTTAGTTATGGTAAGATTTAAATGATATTAGTGTTTGTGTAGAGACTTATTTTTTGCTCTCGAATCCTCAATATAACTAAACCTCACTCCATATTCCATTTAAACCATGTGGTTGCGGTAGCTTAGTGATCGTGGTCATGTACTCGTGGCCGGCGTGCCATGAGTTCGTGGCAAGTGCCACTGATGACCCGCAAGCTGATGTGCGTGAAATCTGTCGGAGCTGACACTTCTGCCACTGGCTTAGCGTGGGAAGAGAGGTGCCGGCTCAGGTGTCGTCCTCGCCGTGAGTGCGTGTCAAAATTAAGAAATACACCGCGAAAAGCTCTCGTGTTGCTTTTAAGGGTGAAACCTTTCAAAATCAAAAGAAATATAAGAGTATATAATTTTCTATATTAAGTAAATACAGTTTAGATTTTGATTGTGCTTTTAACGCACGTTCCATTAAAAAAAAGGCTCACATTTTCGAGCTAGCTGAAGAGAGAAAAAGTATGACACTTGCTTAATTCATATATAGTTCTAACATATAGTATTTCTATTTTTAGGTTTAAGTTTCAAAAGAAAGTAAAAATTCTGATTTCGATTTCAGTACTGCATTGAAATGAAGCAAATTAGTATGAAAATATAACTATAAACCGCTATTCATGTTAAGTGATATAATCTGCCATTTGCTTCTCCGCTTTATGTTAAGTAAGCATTTACCAGATAGAACAAGAGGTAAAGCTTTCATTTTAAAATTAGCAACATGGCCCTTCCTCTAAATGATATGTTGAATCAACACGGGGATATTCTTTCCGATGAAAAGCCTCATATTTGTGAAATATGTCATATGACTTTCCCTCAAGATGTTGACTTGAGAGCACATTTGCGCCTTCATATCAACGAACAGCACCAAACTTGCGGAATTCGCAATAAGACTTTCTCTCGAGCTCATCTTTTAAAAAAACATCTGTTTATTCATACCAAGGAAAAGCCTCCTGTTTGTGAACTATGCAACAAAGCTTTCTCACGAAATGATAAATTAAAAGAACATTTGCGTATTCATACAAACGAAAGGCCTCATGTTTGTGAACTATGTAACAAATCTTTCTCACGAAAAGATACTTTAAAAAAACATTTACTTATTCATATCAAGGAAAAGTCTCATGTTTGTGAAATCTGCAACAAGCCTTTCTCTCAAAGAGGCAATTTAAGAAGACATTTGCGCATTCATACCAAGGAAAAACCTCATGTTTGTGAAATCTGTAATAAGCCGTTCTCAAGGGAATTTAAAGAACAATTTGCGTATTCATACCAAGGAAAAGCCTCACAGCTTGTGAAACTATGCAACAAATTTAGCATTTCATCCCAGGAAAGTCAGTTTTAAAGAACATTTTACTTATTCATACCAAGGAAAAGCCTCACATCTGTGAAATATGCAACAAAGCTTTCACCCATAGTAGTACTTTAAAAGAACATTTACTTATTCATACCAAGGAAAAGCCTCACAGCTGTGAAATATGTCATAGAGCTTTCACTAGCAGCAGTAATTTAAGAAAACATTTACTTGTTCATACCAAGGAAAAGCCTCATGTTTGTGAAATCTGCAACAAGCCTTTCTCTCAAAGAGGCACTTTAAGAACACATTTGCGGATTCATACCAAGGAAAAGCCTCACAGCTGTGAAATATGCAACAAAGCTTTCACCCATAGTAGTACTTTAAAAGAACATTTACTTATTCATACCAAGGAAAAGCCTCACAGTTGTGAAATTTGCAACAAATCTTTCTCACAGAGGTGCAGTTTAAGAAAACATTTGCGTATTCATACCAAATAAAAGCCTGATGTTTGGGAAGTTAGCAATAAACTTTCTCTCATAGTTTTGATTTGAAAACATTTGCGTATTCATGTCAACTGCAAAGCTTAATTTTACTATATTTCCATCTAACTACTGATAAAGACACATATTTATTAAAAATGTACTCTCTGTTTAAAGTTAAGAATGTTTATATTTTTAAAAATGTTCGATTGTCTCCCTACAAAAATCATCAGTTTCATATTTAGAAGAGAAAGCAGGTATGCGAAAAGTTAAAGTGATTGTTATTTTGATCTACTTACTCTGACAGAAGTACAATAACGGACTTACTACTAGAAGATCAAATTTATACTTTTCATGGAATTTCACTTTAGTATTAAATTATCCTTTTTGACCTAACGCCTTTTAAGACGTGAATGTATTATTTTTGACAAAATAAATTTTTTTGCTTTACTGGAAGGAACACTTCTTGAGAATTTTTAAATCGATCTCTTTAGTCGCACGTCCATTTAATCCCTGAATTTCGATGCAACACGTGAAATATTTATGTATTTTACGAGTAAATTTTCAGTATTTTCATTAAATTAAAATGATGCTTTTTTTGGTAGATTTAGGTGAATTCCATTCTATGCTCAGTTTATTCAGAAACACAAAGAGTAAAACTATTTTACACGAATAATTTTAATTCTTTTTCCGCAATTCAGGTGTACGTGGAAGGAAATATATAACGTCGATAGAGCTAACATGTTTATATTTGAATTTTTATATATGAAACTAGTAAGTTTTCTTCTTTTTATATAAATCAACTTATAATATAAGAGTAATATACCTCTAAAACCTAAGTACAATTCAAATGTAAATTTGAGTTACAAGGTTGAATATTATATATATATATATATATATATATATAAACATATACAGTCACTCAAAAAAGTATTGGGACACTTGGCGTGAATAACTGTAAAGCCATTTATAAAAATATTTATCACATTAAAACAAAAACAAAAAGAATTAAATATATTTTAATATTTGGTGTACAGTATATAAGGAAAATTTTATTAGTATTATAGAATTATAACTTGATCTAGCTTTTCAAATATAATTCAAAGGCACACTGGAGTCAAAAAAGTATTGGGACACTTTTCAAAGTAGAAATTTAACAAATATACAGTGCATCAATAGAATTGAATTTCACACTAATTTTTAGACTAGAAGTTTAAACATAAACATTTCAACAGATACGATTATTAATAGATAAAATGGCGAGAAGCCAGGATATATAGGTTGGTGTACGAAATCTAGTAATAAGTCATTGGAAAGAAGGGAAATCGGTTCATTGTATAGGAAAAATCTTCAAATTGAGTAAGTCTACTGTTTTTAACATCTTTGACAGGTTCAAGAAAACAAACAGTGTAGAAAATAAGTAAAAATCAGGACGTCCAAAGATATTTAATGAGCTTGAAGAGAGGCGGTTTGTGAGACAAGCACGCATTAATCCAAGAACTAGTGCACTAAACATGACTTTGCAATGTAAAAGTAGGTTCGGAAAATTAGTAAATCCTGAAACTGTCAGAAATGTTTTAAAAAACATAACTATCATGACAGAGTACCTCGAAGAAAGCCCTACATGTGAGCAAAGTAAATAGACAAGCTAGGCTGACATTTCTTATAATGTATGTAAAGCAGCCAACAGAATATTGCGAAAATGTAATTTTTGTTGATAAAAGTATATATAACTTTTTCGGATCGAATGGCAAGCAAAAAGTTTGGCGTAAATCAAATACAGCAATGCATGTCAAAAATTTACGGCCTACTATCAAATATGGAGGGGGTAACCAAATTGTCTGGGGCTGCATGGCAAGCTCTGTGTCCGGAACTTACATTTTATTCATGGTATAATGAATAAATATGCCTATCTTGAAATTCTTAAGCGAAATTTAAGGCAAAGTGCAAGCAAGATTGGGAATTTATGGACATTTTAAATTGTACCAAGATAATGATCCAAAACATACTGCAGATATTTGTAAGTTATGGGTCCTCTATCACTGTCCTAGTGTTATTCAGTCTCCTGCACAAAGTCCAGACCTTAATCCCATTGAACATGTGTGAGATTATTTGCAGCAAAAACTATGAGCCACAAATTTCTATCAAGCAGGATTTAAGAAAATATTTGGTCTAAGAGTGGACCAAAATCAATAGATCGTTTTGCAAAAAATTGATCCAAACCATGCCAAATAGACTTCAAGAGGTCATAAGAAGTAAGGGCCGCCCAACATGATATTAATTTCTAAATTTGAATTTTTTTTCTTAATTTATTGGGAAGTGTCCCAATACTTTTTTGAGCCCGTTTTTTAACTCGATTTCTTTTATTTTCAATTTTAAGCATAATTGCTATAATGTATCAGTTTTGTTCAAATTATTATTATTTGTATTTAAAAGAATAACGTTTACTTCTTTTTTTGGTTACATTTGTATGTTTAGGTAAAATATTACGATAAAAATCTATGAAGTGGTAGTGTGTCCCAATACTTTTTTGACTGACTGTATATTCAAGCTTGTTTGTATATATATATATATATTCAAGCTGATGCTGATATCTCACAAATGCAATGAATTTTTTTCATCTTTAAGCAATCTATTTTAGAAGTTAACTATTAGGATTTCGTGAAAATTTATTGTGGGATTTTATGGTAAAAAGTTATACAAGTTTTTGTCAAAATATAATAATTTATTAGGTTTTGTTTTGAAAATATACCTTCCGCCTGTGTATATCTAATCCGGATCATTTTTGAAATTTTTATTGGATAATTATATCTATTTTTTTCCCATTTTTAAAAACTTTTTCAAAAAATGTTATGTTAGAAAAATTATGTGGTTTTATTTTTTGGTATATTCTTGATTCAGACAATTTTATAAAAAGAAAATGAAAAAAACATGTTGATGTACTATATTTTTACAGTTAACTTTTAAATAAGAGAACGATGTTTCATTATTACAATTAGGATGTTTTCAAACACTGTGTTCGATAAATATCTTAGAACTTGCTCTTTTCAAGTGATTCGTTTTAAGTAGAAATTTAGATTTAGGTAATGGATGCATTATTTTTTTTAGGTGAACTGCAACATTCCATTCCATTTCTACTTCTTTTATGGAATGAAGTAGGAAAATAAATCATTATGAATTTTATAAATATAGTATTTATCGCTAAAAATGGAAAAACGCACTAAAAATTTAATTTATATTACTTTCCTTACACACAAAATGAAGCGTTCTTTAATGAAAAATAAAATTAATTTATCTATATTTAAAAATATGCTTTGTAATATTAAAAGATTCAAAAATAAATTTTTATTTTTGTTGGTAAATTTTATTTGGCAATTTTTTCTTTTATCACCGAAGAATTGTGTGGGTAATTTTACCTAGATTGTCAATAGAGACCGCGATTAACTGTAGTATTTTTAATAATAACATTTTATTTAATATTTTCACAATGCTTTGAAATACGCATAATTGAAGATATTTATGTAATAGTGAAAAACATAATTATCTTTATATTCAAAGAAAAATTTGTTTATAAACACCTTTAAAATCTGATTTATATTGAAAATTTTCATATCTAAGAATTATTTAAAAATATTTTTACATCGTAGTTAATTTAATAAAATCTTTTTTCTTCGTTCAGAAATTTTTTATTTTATTGGAAATTTATTTATTTGAATATAAAATGCTCACAAAAAATAAGAAAAAATGCTCTGGGTAGAACTTTCTGATATACTATTCTTGTTCCTTTTTTACCGCATTTAAAACATAGAAATCATTTACATTATGATGTTCTTATTAAACTATGTATTATAAACTGCATAAGGTCGAGCAATTAAATAGAGCCTTTGAGTGTGTGTCTTTCTAAAATGTAGTTTAAGCTTTTTCGAGAAAACTAGTGATTTGATACATTTAAAATACAGTCGGACACCTCTGTATAACGAACTAGCTAAATCCCTTAAAAAAGTTCGTTATAAGGAAAATTCATTATATAAAGCTCTATCTTTTAATATACTTTATATAAACACATAAAACAAATTTTAAAATTATAAACACTATAAATTAAAAAAGTAATTAATCGTACCTTTTTTAAAATTAATATTTGTTTATTTTATGTATGATACTCATGAAAAAAGAAAGAAAAACTGCAATTAAAACAAGAAAAAAGGGTGTCTAAGAATTCACTGTATTTTCAATACTAAGAAATATTTTTATCCTAAAATTAATGAATTTTAAGGACATTTTATGATTTAAAGCATACAAGTAATATCAATTATACATTATTTTATAATTAGAACACGGGGATCCGGGACAACTCCACTCGAAGATGTTTCTAGTGTACTGGGCAATGGGGATTAAAGGTTGCACTTCTTCGATGAAACGTCCAGAACTCTATTGTTCTCGGCGAATTAAGATCTAATATAACCTGTTCAAGATTTATGACCAGTATAAAATGTATTAAAGAGAGAACAAAAATTGAATCCCAAAAGAAAATTTCATTACATAAAAATGCTCTTCAATATAGAGAGTTAATTTTACGAAGAAAATTGTAAAATGCTCAGGTTCCAGGAAAATTTCGATATATAGAAAAATTCGCAGTATAGAGATTCGTTATACAGAGGTTGACTGTACATAAAAATCTCTCTTTTGTGTTTAAAAAAATGAGTCTCCCTTCAGAATACATTATCTGGATTATAAGTAAGTTTATTTCACATCAATTCATTCAAGCCCAGATCAATTCCAATCCTACATTCGTAATTGCAGCTGACAGAATTTATACTCAATTTCAGTTTTGCGCATGCACGGATTTTATTTTTCTTTGGGTGAACCATTTCTCAACGTTCTTCTCCCATAAATAAGTCTGAACCGATAACAGAATAAATTCCTGAAACACAACATCCTATCTTGTTCAACATGTTTTCATGATACCGATTTTTTACACCTTGGGAGCCATTTTACACATATTCGAATGATTCAACAGCTTACCCAAAAACTGGAAAAAGAGTGAAAAAACTCCCCTTTAAATTTTCAATTCCTGATGCAGGTACATTTAAGAGAAAAGGTTTTTCTCGAAAAATATATATATTTTTTCTAGAAAGACTCGAACAGTACGCATTCCCTGTGGGTTCGTTGTCAAAAAAAAAACAGGAACGAAATTTTTTAGAATACAGGATCTCGGAAGTGTTCTATGGGAGGCACTCAAAACGGCAGGAGAGAGAAAACTGGGATTATCGAAGCCGCTATCGAAATTCGCAGGTCACTCAGTTTTTTTGTGAGGGACAACATCGAATAATAAGGTTACAGTAGGATTAGATGGTGAATTACTTAAGGTTTCAATATAGACTAACACTGGTAAATATTGATGGATTATGAATCTGTACGGAACAATGTTTTTGGCTTTGGTTGGAAGAAACAAATGCTTTTGTCAGAACTGTTTTCCATTTAACACACATAGTAGAACACTACTTTATAATATATGTGTTGAATTCGGATTCAATATCCCGGCAGCCTGATTTCAAATTGAGTTTTTGGGAAAATTCGAATAGTAAACGAAATAAATCTAAAAGTATTCTTTTCATTTCACGAGTTTTGAGGTTTTAAAGTTGGCAACATATTTCTTTATTTTTAATAATGTCATACCAATTACGATCAACATGTTACATTATAAATAAGGCGGTCATAATCTTTATAATCTAGCATAAACATATTATAAAATGATAGATCTTTTAAGTTATATAAACTATTTTTAGAGCAAAAATTGGAACCAATTTTAACTAATTAATAATGAGAATTTAAAAAATTCAAAACGTAATCAAGCAGAAATGATTTTAGTAACGAATATTGGATTAAATATACACTTCACACTAAAAGAATTGATTGTGCTCAAAAATATTTTTAATTAATTCAATTTAAAATGGAAAAATGCTTTAAAATGAAACCGAAACTAAAACCATAGCTCAGAGAACTTCAAATATTTTAATAACTAATTTCTTAACAGATCTGTAATTTGGTGGCAAGCTTCTCAATGATATGAGCCACAAGAAAATGCATGAAAAGTTTTTCGGTAATTCTGAAATTTGTAGGGCCTTACCCGGTTTTAGTGTTTGTAAAATACCAATCGGAACTGATCATTTACGGACAAAATGAAATCTCCAGAAAAACAGTTACAACCAAATCCTTTTTTATTTTGAGTTTCTCTAATTATTATTACTCTTCACGAGAACTTTCTTGCGAATACATCAATGAATTTAACACATAGAAGAATACTAGCTAATTGATTCTAAATGCTCTATCTTCACCAACTAATGTTGAAGCACAAGATGATAACCAAGTTTACAGATGTACAGCGCAATCACGACCTATCGTAGCATCCTAATTCAAGAAACTAATCCAATTTCTTTCGGAGCATAAGGCGCTGGCCAAGTCTCCAGGTATACAGTGTTATCACTGAACTGAACTGAAATGAGCACTCAGAAGAAATGCCTGGAATTCTTAAAAAATCACTTCTGGTATTGAAAATTTTTAAAGGAAGTAGGAAGATATAATTGAGTTTTTATTCATATGAAGAATGAAGGTTAAAAAGAAATACCCGTATTTCAATAAAGAATTTTTACGCACTATCTTGAATTTGAATGCCTTTGAGCAGAATATTCAGGCAACTGAGAGTGTTATTTTGTTCAAAATGTTACTAAACACTGTTAATTAATACTAGCGTTTTGAAACGTATTTTTTTTTGCCATGGGAAATTAAAAAATATAATTATATTATTATTCTTATATATTTTTTTCTAGTGATTGAAATCTTACTCTTAAAAATGGAGTGAAATGGAGTTTACTTTTTTTTAGTTTAAAAAGAAATCTATTAAAATAAAATATGAATGGAAATTATTATGTAATATTAGTTGCAGAATTCCTTTAGAGGTGTATAAGAACAAATCGCTGAAAAGAGTCTTTATATTCTGTATTGCGCAAAATACTTTATTTGTGTCAAATCATTTTTTCTTTTAATTTTTTTATAGTTTGTCTTTTTTTAAAATTATTATACTGCATATATATATATATATATATATATAATCATTCAATATTGATTAATAACTTATGAAAATAAAGCAAAATATAACTTAGAAGTATTAAGTAAAATTCAAAAAATCTATTTTTCTTTAAGTAGAAATAGACAAATATAACCAAACAAATGTATTAGCATTTTTTTATTGCACTAACAATTTTCACCGAAAAAAAAGAACATTCAATTTAGTGCAATTTGTTGATAAAATTATTTTTATAACTGATGCATCCCTTGACAAAAGATTGTCTATGTCAGAGAAATTTATCACATAATTTAAAGTATTATACTGTGAAAGAAGTATATTCAACTAAGTTTAAATTAATCTTTAAAAATATCGATAATGTCAAAATAAAGGATATTCATTAAAAAAAAATTCAATGATGAAAAATCTGTGAACAATTACTGTGTTACCTAAAGGGACGGAAAAGGCTTCATTTACGAAAAAATCATTATCGATTGAAAAAAAAAATGATTTTGTAAGCAATTATGTATCATTAACAACAAAAACTACTCCCATCAAGCATTTTTGGATTATGAAGTGTTTTAATACTTACCTATTAATCTCTTAGTTTTCAATGTTTAATTAATTAAAAAATATTTTTTTCCGTTCAAAATACTATTTGTAATTTGAAATCATCCTGTAACTATAACATTTTAAAATTTGGTTTTTTAATGTAAGATTTTTATTTGCAAAAGCATTTATAAATGAATTTAACTTGTAAATAAAATACTATGCATGAAACAATTTAAGATAATCATTTCATAAACTTCTTATGGGGAAAAAATTGAAAAATTAAGTCGAACAAAATGTTAAGAACCGATTCATCAGAATGGGTTTCACAGATCAGACAAAAGTAACGAGCGATTATTCTTAACAAGAAATAACTGGAATAAATAACGTTGAAATATTTCTGTTAGATCTTGGAGATAAGATCTTTTCAAAATGACTCATTCTTTTACGAATAATTTCTACTTCTTACGTGTCGTTCATTTTCTTGAAAAAAGTCAGGACAATATCACTAGAATTTGAAGTTTTATTCAATTTGATTTCGACTTTTTTTCAAACATAATAAAATCAATTATATTTTACAAATTAAAATTCTAATTACAACGCTGCAGAATTTAAGTGATAGAATTTTCAGTAATCCCAATTCGGTATTTGGAAAGAGTAATTGTTTTTGCTTTGGAATTCTATTTATAATAATGCTTTACTGTGTAGTTAATAGAAGTTAGTTTAGTTTTTTTTTTATAAACGCAAAATACTTATTAACTTTGTGAAGATAAATAATGTTATTTGATACCCACACTATAAATGAATCTACGAAAGGGAGCAGATACTACAATGACGGTCATTGCAATAATCCACACAACAATTGGGTCAGACATATATCATAAAAAAAGCGTGTGTGTACTTATGTACGCACGTAAGAAGTTATACTTCTTTGGCGTAACAAGATTAAAATCTTTCTAAAAATATTTAGCAGGGCAAGCTGGGCCCAGGACGAAAGGTGGTCACGAGCAGAGTGTAACGATACTAACCTTTAGTCAATCGGACCTGCCAAACCCGAGATAATCACGATTTAAATAAATTTAAACACCCCGCAAAGGGACAATAGGACCAACAACATGGGGGGGGGTTCGGCAGACTGTACCTGGAGATAAGTTGAACCGAATGTGACACCTGAGACCTCACATTGAATGTCTTGGCGGAAAGAATCGTTCCTGAGAAAATTAAGACATCCGCCTGAAGAACCCCCGAGTTAGGGTCATTTTAAAATAATTAAAACCTTTAAAACAATTAAATAAAATAGAAGCAGGGCAATCAGCAACTCGAACCTGGGACTGGTTGTGAGCAACTACAAAGAGTAATCCATTAGAACCGGTCCGGAGTCTTTAGTTGCAAATGGGGCGGTGCTAGCTTGGGAAAAGGAAACGAAACTAACTCCTCCCCGGGGGTTACAACTGTGACGTAAAAAGTTACGTACACCCCCTTTTATCTCTGTAATATCGTTACGTCATCAAAAGATTGAACCCTATAGGAACAACATGGAGATTCTAATTTTCGTGATAACGCCCCCTAAGCCCTTTGTGTACACACGAAATAAAAGAGATGAAACAGCTCAACGAGGGAACCAATGATCCGAGTTTCATCAACGAATCTCAAAAATCCTCGGAGCTATGTGGGATTTTAAAAAAATTATAACTTTAAAATAATTTAAAAATGTTAAATATGGGTGAAGAAATGGGGCTATGGTGCTGAAAAAATATATCTAGGTGCTCATAGAAAAAAACAATCGAATCCAGCCTGTGCGGTTGACCAAGATGGCATAGGATTCAAGATATTTCTGGGGAAGCCCTGTAAGGGGAGGGGGCCAAATTCCATGTAAAGCTCGCGCTAATACGAAAATACGGTGGACCACCAAAAATCAAGTTCCAAGCTAAATTGCTTAGGGGAATGAAATTTTTTCCAGTCCCCATAGGATTAACATGGGAGCATGATATTTTAGTGCTTAAGCCCTCCCCTTACACAATGGGAATGAAGTAGATGACTGGATGGGTCTCGACGAGTGGAACATTTGGCTCAAATCTTATGTTGGAGACTCGAACAGGAACCAAAATATTGTGAATTTAAACAAATTAAAAAAGTTTAAGACAAAAATTATGGAGCATAAATCCTATGAGCATAAACTTATAATAACTGGAAGAGCATTAGAGAGGGATCAAATGAGTCAGGTCCTAATGGACCGTGAGGGTCGGGTGCCGAGATATTGGCCAAAAAGCTGTAGAGGAAGGGAATGCACAGGGAAGGATGCGTCCCAACCAGTAGCGCACACAGAAATTTTTCAAGGGCGGGGTCCGGGGTCGAAAGTTCACCATTCATATATCATGCTCCTTTCGATTTTGATTTTCGGGAACAAAAAACAGTAAAAACTAATTATTGAATAAATAATTAGCATTAATTAAGAAAATTAATCATTAATAACAAATATTTAATTAAATTTTACGTACTATATACTTAGAAATATAATCAATCGGAAGAAAAATCGAGGGCTTTGGGGGAGGTCCGGACCCCCAGGACCCCTGCGCCACTGGTCCCAACAGATATGGTTTATAACAATAGTTTTGTGATTCCTCAAATATCAGTACCATAGCACCAAACAAGTGGCATGTTAAAATTATAAAACGGTGTGCGCGCGCATCGGTGTCGTGAAGATATGCCCGTGCATCCGTGACGGTGTGAGCGCGCATCGTAAAAATTTACCCTCATCCTTTTTCCCTAACTCCCAAAAAGAAGTATAAGAAGTGTAACTAATATAGTAAAGAAATATTTTTCTGAGAATTTCGAAGGCGGAAATGATTTGTCCCATTCTGTATATTTCTAGACAAGGCATTTTCGTATCTGTTCCTACGGAACGCAAAGTAAAGTTTCGCTGACGCAGGGGTATAGCTTAGTAGTAGAGCATTCGAATAAAGATCGAGAGGTCACCGGTTCAAACCAGGGTGCCCCCTTCTTCAGGGAAGTGCAGAGAAATATTTTTCTTAGAATTTCGAAGGCGGAATGATTTGTCGCATTCTGTATATTTCTAGACAAGGCATTTTCGTATCCGTTCCTACGGAACACAAAGTAAAGGTTCGCTGGCGCAGGGGTATAGCGTAGTAGTAGAGCATTTGACTGCAGATCGAGAGGTCTCCAGTTCAAACCTGGGTGCCCCCTTCTTCAGGGAAGTGAAGAGAATTTCGAAGGCGGGAATGTTCTGTCCCATTCTGTATATTTCTAGATAAAGCATGTTCGCATCCTTTACGGTGTGCGCACGCTTCGTAAAAATTTACCTTCATCCTTCTTCCCAAACGTCCAATAAGAAGTATAACTTTAAAAAGCTTTAGTTATGTTCTACAAAGATTCTTAAAAAGCATTCTCTCTTTGGTAGGCATATAATTAGTATTCATTTCATTACCTCAATCACACCATAACGGTGGATGGTTGAAAGATGTATAACTGCAATGTATCCATTCTGCAGATTTGTAAAAACATACATCATGAGTTGACAACAATTATTACGTTTAATGTAACAGACAATTGGTTCGTCAACTGTGGTCGTCGGAACACAGAGGATCCCTAAAACCCTTCTAGGGTCATATAATGTTAAGATTTCCCTCTTTCACAGACTTTGAAAGGTCTCGTGAAAAACTAAAAGACGTGCCATCCTAGACTAGATCTCTCAATTGCCCCCAAATGAAAAACTTTACTAGAGCATGCATTTCCATCAATGATATTGTCAGGAAGGTATGTGCAAAATCTTGGGGCTTCACGACGCACAGTGGGCAGTTTTCCCAGTCTAGCACTCGGAAATAATTTATGGCTTTAAAGTCTTCATAATGATCTAAAATCATAGTAATTAATGTAAATTGGGTATTATTTTCTGTTTTTTATTAAGGCTATAGGGTCTTAACTAATTTATGTCCAGTTTGAATTTGATCAAGAATAAGTGATTGCTAAGTGGAACTAGTTTTTGAACAAGGATCTAAGGATATTAAGGGAAAAAGTATTTTACACGTGTTAGAATATATACAAGAAATAGTGCGACAAGTTAAAAAAATTACATTTAATAATTGTTAAAGATTAAACAAATGCAATCAAGCATAACATTGTATAAAAACAATAAAGGATAATAGGTAGTGATGAAAAGGACTCTGCACCCTTTGAGCATTTTTTTTTTTTTATGTATTGAAAAATTACATTTTAGCATTTTATATAATGTTTATTCAAGAAAAATGTGTGTGTGTGTGATACGAGATAAAAATTTTCACCTATTATTCACTTAATTTTTCAAATTTAATTTCTTTGGAAAAATTTTGAAATTTTTAAAATTCTACTCTTTTTATGTTAATTAATACTTTGACATGAAATTTTTATAATATTTCCGTGGATGTTTTTAAACACCTTTAGGGATCGATTTTACAGTTCCGTAATTAGTTTTGGAGGAAAAAAAGTAATAAAATGTTGATATGTATATATGCTAAAATTCAACCAAAAGCCTAATATTTTCCACATTTAATTTTTTTAAAAAAAGAATTATTCAATTTACAGCAAAATGGTTCCCTAATTTTGTTACATGCATTACATATAAGACAAAGGGAAAAAATGGAAGTGATTGGTAAATAATTGTGGAAGAAGTGGTATTTTGAATGTGAAAGAACACAAACCGAGAAAAACCATTTTAAAGTTAAAAATTCTGAAAAAATAATTATTATAAGCTTAAATAAACATAAAATACCACACTAAAATATTAACTATATATTTTTGTTAAAAATAATAAAATATAATATAAGTCTTACTCCCCGACAAATACGCATCATTCGACTTGGAGAACTTTTCCTTTCTATGGCACCTCGTCCACTTTCCCCTACAAACAAGCATAAATTTTTGACAATTTTTCTAAATTTTAATTGCTGCTGGTCCTCATATTTATCAAATCTCGTTTTGTCCTAAATAAACTCAAAACTACATAAGTTTTAAGCTAGTATCTTGCTCTTCCTTCCATACGTTGAATAAGGCACGCCGAGTAATACCATCGGCAAACGCTGAAAAAAAATCACAACTTTGAGAGTAGCAGGTAGTAGCAGCTAAATTTAGTATTAAATTAAAGGTCTATATCTACTCTATGTAACTTAAGTTTTTCTGTGATCAATCCGTGTCAATCCCAAAAGTTCTACTATAATAAACACAAAAAACCGACATATATGTTAGTAGGCGTTACATGCTGTGCTAAATGTTATGTTTTTACAATTTTTAATCAAACCTGGTATTAAGTCAAATCAAGAAATTAATTACCCTTGGCATATATTTAAAAAAACGCTTATCAAATCTGCAAAATCTTTTTCAGACGAAACGATTGATCTTCTAACTAGAAAATGACGCTCGCAAGTGTTTCTTGCAGCAAAAAGAAACCCTATTTAAACCGCTGATTGTAGAATATTTTCATTTGCGTACAGACGAAAACTGTTTACCACATGGCTAGGGAACCTATGAAGACCATAAATAGTGGGTTATTTTTTTTTTTTCGACAAGTTTAATTTTTGGACTTCCCGAGCGCTAGATTGGGAAAACTGCCCAATGTGCGACGTCAGGCTGATACATAAACGGAGGGCCATGGTGATGAAAAGTTTAAGAACCACTGCAGCAGACGATAATTATAGGCCTTTACTAGAACAGCGAAATATAACGAAATATTATCCATTGCTTTGTAATGAATCCACAGATCCCCTAGAAAGACTATTCTAATTCCTTAGTATTATTCTGAATATTCATCCGGCTCTCGATGCAGTTCAAACATTTAATCTGGACACTCGTTCACCCAACATTTGCAAATAGAAGCATCCGAGGGGCCTTGCCATCTAATATTCTGTTCGTAGTCGTCAGATGTCAGAAATGTGTGAAAACTTGTTTTAATTCGCATCTCTCGCCTTTTGAAATGATTAACAGAATTTTTAACGGTTTTTGATGCGAAGGTTCCTGTTAATAAAGGGGATTAGTAAATATTCCTTTTCTACAATTCGCTTAGAATCGATTTGATGCCATTTTGGGTCAAGCGGGAAGTTTGTTTCGATTTTGTTTACACCTATAATAGATGATGGGGGTTCTACTTGGTTTGGTTCTAGTTCAATAAAAGAAGTAACAAGATTCTCTTCTCAATCCTGAAATGTAAGCAAGTCGAGTTCTGTGAACTTGTTTAAGGAGGGTCAACTTCTCTTTAATTTTAATAAAAAAAATTACTTCTGTCAAAAAATATCCCTTCATTTTGGGTTTTTTAGGAAGTGATGGTAATTAATTGCGAATTATTACTACAGGAATGTCTGTGGTTTTTAATAACATTTTCCAATTATCATTAATTTAATAATAGTAATTTGTATTTTTTAAAAAATTTTTTTAAAAAACCAAAAAAAAAGGAAAGTTCATTTGTCCTAAATTTTTACAGTTTCTACCATTTTTTTTTAATATGTTTAAGTGGAAAAATTAATAAAAAAATTTATGAAAAAATAATTTTATTTTTTGTAGATTATTTAACTTTTAAAAGAGGACTATGCTCCTCAATGCTTATCCAGCTCATGTGCCATTCAGAATTAAAAAATTCGTGTGTTGAAATCTTTCAAAAGCCAGATCTATATTCAATTACATTTGTATTTGCTAAGCGTGATATTAGTAAGGATGAGTTAATAATTTAAGGGTAAAAGAGAGAATAATAGGAAAAAACCTTCAACTTATTGTTTAATTCTCAACTTTTAATGTGGATACGGTAGCATGATGGTCCGATAAAAAATACTTGTGGCTGGCGTGTCATGAGTTCGATCCCAGTATCACTGAACACCCTCCTTGTAGGGGAGTAATGCATGTTAAATTTGTCGAGAGTTTAGATGCCGTCCTCGTCACTTGTCCATGGTTCAAAATGGCGTGGTCCATCGACAAAGCCCTCGAGTATATTGGTGAACAGTGCGACGTTAATATTCACTCACTCTCTCTTTTTATTTCTTTGTTTTGCCAATTTTTTAAAAAAAATTGATTTTTACTGAAATTCCGTATACAGAAATTTTATTTTCTTATTTCTTAGCAATAGTTTATTTATATGATTGAAATGAAGCAGATAAACAAATATACATATATTTGTTTTCTATTATTTACCTTTTTGCAGCTTGTTTACTAGTAATATTTTTGAATTAAGATATTTGTAAAAATTCATCGTTTTTTTCATATGTAATAGGTTACTACTTAATCTATACATATAGCGTTTGTATTTCAAATTCAATAAAAATGATTCACATGATGCAAATAACTTCACGTGAAAAAGCAACAGGAAGAAAAAAGATTATTGCGAACATCCACATTCATTAAAATCTGTAAAATAAATTAGTCACTCCTCGAAAGAAGGTGATACTTAAAGTTTGAAAATTCAATTATGATTAGATTGGTTCAATTTTTTTTTAATTGTACCATATATCTCCAATCAGCACTTTCAATAGAACAGGCCAATAAAATTTAATTTATTCTTTAAAAAAAAAGAAAGCGGTACATTAAAAATTAAAAAAGTCCAGTTTATATGACTATATTTTTTAAAATAACTGTGCCTTACGTTCAATGAGAATTTTAATTTGAACCTGAACAATAACCTCCTTACCAAATTCGTGGACGCTGGATTCTTTTTTAATGCAAGCTCTTGTTGGACGCTAAATATTGCAGTGATTTAATTTTCTTAGACTACCAGAGCCAAATGGGTACCTAGGGAGTAATTTACATGATACATAATTATATATATCATGGATGCCTACGATTTTCTCTTCCAGGAAATATACTGACTTCTGCCGGAGTCGAACCAGCACCCTAAGGTTTACAAAATGGGCACGCTTTTTATACACCTAACGAGAGCCAATTTCGGTATTATAATGCTTCATATCTTGGAGATTGGTAACTGCACTTTTAAAACTATTCTTCTAGTTGCATGCTAAGTAACTTTAGTACTTTATTGGAATCTTATTCTCAAACTATTTTTTTACTCTTGTAGCCCAGTGGTACTGTCAAAGAAAGGAAAAATATTTGATCTAAAACTATTCTAAACAACATTATACTTTTTGCATTATAAAAATTTCTTAGATTTACTAGTATTTTCGATCAAATGTATAGATTATCTTTATAAAATTATTTCTTGATATGGTATTACATTTTCGACATTGTAACTTCTTTTTCTGATTAAAGTTTTCATATTTCTAGCTATTTCTCTCTCTATTTACTTACACGCGTTAATATACTTTCGGAATTCTACTTTTGAACGAAGTTTGCAGTCATAAAAGGTGGCTGTACTACTTTTTTTGTATTGTTGAAAATACTTTGTTTTAATCAGATATTTAATTTTCGGAATTATAAATAGATTTATTTTTAATAAGTATTTTTCCCCCAATAGGAATGCAATGTAGCGAATTAGCCTTTTAAAACACGGCAAGTCCCAAAAGGATATGGAGGCACCAACTAGTAATGGCCTAGTTACCGACTTTGTGGACGCTGGATAATTTTTCAATTCAAGCTTACGTTAGATGCGGATTCTTTGCAGTTAGATAATTTACGGAGACTGCAAAACCAAATTGATAATCAAGAATACTTTACATGCCACAATCATAAGACATGAGAATACGATTTCGCATCCAGGAAATATATCGACTCTTGAGGATTGAACCGTAGGTTTTACTGAATGGAGCACGGTTTCTCCTGGCCTAAAGATTTAACATTTCGGTATTTTAACTTTTGTTGTTTTGTATTAGTAAATTTATTTTTAAAATGACTTACCTAGTTAAAAGCTAAATAAATTTAGTATTTATTCGGAATCTTATTCTCGAGTTATTTCTTTTTCCTTCTAGCCCAGTGGTACTGTCAAAGAAAAGGGAAAATATTTTATTTAAAACTGTCCTTGATATTTAAAATCTTACCTAAGATCGAGAAATTGCCATTGCAATACTGAGTCTATCCTACTTTTCAATGATTACATTTTTTTTTTTATGTTTCTATTCATGATTTTGCTTTGTTAAATTTATGGCAATTTAGTATACTATTATTTTACCAAAATCAATATGAAAAATGTAAAGAAAATAAAGAAATGCATGCATACTTTCAGTATTATATGTGATCTATTTATTTATCTTTTTGCAGCTTGTTTAATAGTAACATAGGTTTAAGATATTTGTAAAAATTCTGTCTTTTTAAAAAATAATAGGATACTAATGAATCTATATAAATATCGTTTGTATTTCAAATACAATATTCATGATGCACAAATAACTTTACGTGAAAAAGCAACACGGGGAAAAGTTTATGACGAAACTCCACATTCATTATATGTATAAAATCCGTAAAATAAATTAATAACACCTCAAAAGAAGGTGGTACTTAAAGTTTGAAAGTCCAACTATGATTAGATTGGTACAATTAAATGTACCCTATATCTCCAATCAGCACTTTCAACAGAACAGACCAATAACATTTAATTAATGCTGTAAAAAGGTGGTGCATTAAAAAATAAAAGTTAGTTTATGACAATATTGGTTAAATAATTGTGGCTTACGTTCAATGAAGGTACGATGATATGAACCTGAAAATAAAAGATTGGCTAATATCTCATCTAGAAGGCGGTATTTTAAAAATAAAGGCAGAACAATGATTATATTGGTTATGTTTATCGAAACTTCCGTCCAATCAGCTCTTTCATTCGAATCGGAGGAATTAAATTTAAGCAAATACGGCGGTACTTCAAAAATAAAACCAATCTACAATGATATCAATGTTATTTTCATCCAATCACCGCTTTGTTGCACAATTTGAGCAATAAAATCATTAAATCCCTGATAGAGGGTGGAACTTTTAAAGTAAAAAACTCAATTTGATTTCATTCGTTAAATTAGTTATGGCTTACATCCAATTAGCTCGGTCATCAGAATCAGAGCAATAAAATTCAATTAAGTAAAGAAGATGGCACTTTAAATATAAAAGTTTATACATGATATTGAATAAATATTTGTGAATTGTGCTATCCACCAACGCTTTGTTGAGGTAAATAAAATTTAAAAATATTATGATGAATATTTTATTTTAATGATAAAGTTAATATTTGTATATATTCATTCAAATAATTGTGGCCAGTGGCACACACAGGAACTTTTCAAGGGGGTGGGAAGGGTCGAAAGTCCACCATTCTCGTATCATATGCTTCAATAGCCTTCCCAACATATTCTTGTAATTTTGTTGATTAACGAGAGCAAAAAACAGTAAGAAATTAATTATTGAATAAATAATTGCCATTAATTAAAATTATTATTAACAAATGCTTGGTTAATTTATTGCGTACTATATACATAGAATTGTAATCAATTGGGGAAAAAAAATCAACGGTTATGGGGGAGGAGTGTTCCGGTCCTGGGCCCTCAGCATTGCACAAAAAAATAAGGGAAAAACGTCCTCAAATGAAAAAAAATGTATTTCACCTAGACAATGCTCCGTGACACAAGTCCAAGAAAAAGAATGTTTGAATTGAATGAATTACGCTTAGAATTCAGCACTAGAAGCCACCTACAGTCAGATCTCGCCCCAGTGATCACAGGCTGTTGCAAACCTTAAAAGAATGTTCTAAAAGGAGGCTTGGCTCAAATAAAGAAGCCTATTTTGAGAGCAAAAACATTATTCTACGAAAGGTTTACATAATTAAAAGATCGCTTGGCTCAATGCATCACTCCTAAGGGGTAACTTGATAAATGAAATTCAATTTTCCTTAAAGTTTTTATTAGTTTATTTATTATTAAAATTTTAAAATCTAATTTTAATATAATTTACTCATTAATAACATTAATTTGGGATCCAAGTGTCCATACCCATGCATTCTATTTAGTAAATAGGAATGTGATCGCATTTTGCACAAAATGTAAAGTCTCAATATTGAAGTTATCTGAAGTCGCATTACATATTCTGAGTTTGATATGCTTTTTTTTTACTTTCTTTTGCAGCCATTCATGTTGAGAAATATTTTTCACTTAAATGTATTGTTCCTAATAGTATTAAAATGTTTATAACTGTGTAAAAAATCCTGCGTATTTTCTAACAAATTTGCAATCAAAAATTTTGAAAATGGCCTTGCTTAAATTTAGATTTTAAAGTCAATTCCGTTGATATGTCGATAATTTAGTTGTTTCCCCCCTCCTTTATAATGGATGTTATTTTCAACAAATGCAAAAAAGATGCATTTTCTATTAGAAAACTAATTATTTTTGTAAGACTAGTATAAAACTATTTCGTGGAATCCGGTATAGTAAAATATGGAATATTCCCAATCTATTTAATATTATTTTACTACATCATAATAAATATTAAAAAATGTTGCAAAATAAAGTAATATCTATGAATAAAGTTTTCAATTTTAATGAATAGGATGAGCTTTAGATACTTGTAACTATACAAGCTTCATACAGAACGTGAATCTATTTTGCATACATATTTGTAATCTTTCCGATTTTTAGACCTGTGGAACCCCTGGGCATGCTTTTTGGAAACCTAGAGCGCCATGGAACTGGTTGCAAGACCATTCAATGAAACATAAGTATTACTCTATCTAAATTTAAAAGCAACTTATTATTACATGATGCCCCTCGTAAAACTAGGTCACCTGCGGAATTTGAGAAAGGTGTACCGTCACACATTAAGAAAAAGTCGGCTTTTTTCCAGATGGGATATTCACGTACCTACGCATTGCACCCTTAAAATATTGAGTGGTCTTATCTTGGGTCATCACCCAGTAGCCGTTGACGCCATGAAGAAACTCTTTTACTCGTCCAACGAGCCGAATGAAATATTGAGGATAAAGAGGCCAAACTACCACGATCCCAAGATCCTTGAGAGAGGGCAGAAAGAGTCCGATGCCAACCTTCGAATAGGACAGATGTACTCTCACTCACTTACAAACAACAGAATTTGGACTATACTGAACTAACCAACCTAAAAACTTCAATGCGAATACTGTAATTATGGTGTGACGCGTAAATAAACAAATTATTTAAATTAATAATAAATACCTTGCTACAATTATTTTCTCAAAACGTCAGAGCGACTTCGATAATCCCAGTTTTTTCTCTTGTCTTTTAGGGCTCCTCCACCCCGTGAATCGTTTCCAAGATCCTATATATTTCTGAAAAGAGGGTTTTCGCATCTGTTTTTCATCGGCAAGTAACCCTCAGGGATTATACTAGTTCGAGACTTTCTGAAAAGAACACAAATATTTTTCTCTCACTTACTTGTACCTGTACATCTGGAATTAAACATTCAAAGCAAGAATTTTTCACTCTTTTTTTCAGATTTTCTGTAGCCTTTATTCCTTTGTGTAAATCAATCCAAAATGAAAAATGTAAATGGCTCCCAAAAGGTGTAAAATATTAGGTATTCCAACGTGTTTAACAAGATAGAATGTTGTGTCTGAGGAATTTATTCTGTTATCAACTAAGACTTATATTTGAGTGAAGAAAAGTAGAGATATGGTTCACCCAGATGAAAATAAATTCACGAGCAAGCACAAATCTGGAATTGAGTATAAATTCTGCCAGTTGCAATCCGACTGTAGGAGTGGAATGGATTTGAGCTGCAACATGTGAAATAAACTTGATTGGAATCCCAGATAAACTATTCTGAAGAGAGACTCATTTTTTTATAATGTATTTTAAATATATATCAAATCTAGTTTTCTCGGAATAATAAGCTTAAAATACATTTTAGAAAGACACACATTCAAAAGGACTCTGTTTATGTGTAGTCGCTAAGACTTATTCAGTTTCTAATATGCCGTTTAAGAAGAACATAACAATGTAAATGATTTCTATATTTTAAATGTAATTTATAAAAGGAAACAATAACAGTATATCAAATTGTCTAACCAGAGCATCTTTACTTAATATGTATTTTTTAAATTCAAATAAATAAATTTCGAATAAAAAATATTGCTCTAAGGAAAAAGTTATGGTTAAATTCACGCAATATGTTGTAAAATACTTTAAATCTATGTTTTAGTTATGAAAAAGTTTTCGATGAGTAAATCAGATTTCATATCATTTAAACCTATTTATCTTTCAATATATAGATAACTTTGTGTTTCTCACTGTTATATAAATTTTTAATTCCATGTTCTTATATAGTAATAATGCTAGTTATTCGTATAGTCGTTATTGAGAATATATATCAAATTACCCAAGCCACACACACACACAACATTCTTGGATTCTAAAAGAAAAAAATTAACTTATAAAATTTACCATCTAAAATTAAAATTTATTTCTCGAACCTTTTAATGTCCCTTAGCATATTTCTAAATACAGATACATTAATTTTTAGTTTTCATGAAAAAACATTTCTTTTTAAATTTGTCTAAAGAAAATAAACCAAAATGAAATTTTGGTGCGTTTTCATTTTTTAGAGAGTTAGCGATAAATATTATATTTATTGCATTAATAATGCGTTATTTTTCTACTTCATTCCACGAAAGAAAAAAGAAAACAGTTCACCTAAAAAAATAGCATGCATTCATCACTAAATTCTAATTTTGTACTTAAAACACGAATTCCTCGAAAAGCAAATCCTTACATGTTACATGCATGATTTTGTCTGCATTGTTGTAACAATGCACACCTGATTTAACTAATTTGGCTAGAAAACGCCAACTTTTGTCTTTGTTTTAACATTTACATTGTTACAACAAAAAAGACGAGATCTAAGTTGGTACATCAAGAAACCAGTAATTAATTAAATTAAATTTAATTAATTAATTAACATTGAAAAACTATATTAACATCAAGTGTCCTCCGCTACAAGTTTAAAAAATTATTTCAACTTAATTGGATAAATAGAAAGTATTTTATTGACGATTGAACATTTGAACAAGATAAATAAATATATAAATATGTAGAGAGATCGAGCTAATAGTAATTGAAAAATGGTGTTAGTTTCTCATCTATGTCCTTCCATTCCATCAAAAATCTTGATAAAAAGATCCATCAAAACCTTGCTCAGGAAGACCTCTACAACCATGTTTCCCACAAATCTTGGAGAGGGATGGTATCATGAATTTGCGTAATGACTAAGGCGTAGAGAGGCCGCTGAATTCACTAACAGCTTCGGACATGACTGCCTGCGAAACCATCTATATAGAATCAAAGTTGTTCCTTCCCCGATATGCACTCTGTGCAGCTTCTGAAGGTCATAAACTCCGCGAGGATTTCACCACACAGTCCTGCTCTGCGCAAGACGTTTTCTCGCCGAGCGTTACTGAGAAGCTACAGATATGTTAAATTGATAAACTGTTTAAAATTTTTTTTTGTACTTTTCTTCTTTATATTTGCTGTAATTGTTCCTGAAAATCTGCCATTAAGTTTTTAAAAAGTATTTTAGTGGTTTATGAGGTATATTCATGAGCTTGAGTTTTTATACATTTTCAAAACATCATTCACTAAAATTTTTAGTTATGAGTTTATAACTTAAGACGCTTGTTAAGTTTTATTTCTTAATTTCAAATTCTACCACTTGTCATTTACGTATTTAAACTTTACAATAGCAGCCAAGTTATTCCAAAAAACCTTTTTACATTAAATTCAATTCAAACCGTTAGGAAGGTCAATAAATTTTCTGTAAAAAAATACACCAAACAAAAAAATTGCTCCAATTAATCAAACCATTTTAAATGTTATTTTCTATAACCTCTTTAAAATTTGTGAAATATTGAAACGGTTTTTTATTCAATGTATCCAATAAATATATTTAATAAGAGTTTCCGAAACGTAGTGCAGATATGGTATAAGCACAATTGAATGTTTTGATAATCCTCTTAGGAAAAATTACGAATTTAACATTCTAATAATCATAGAAACAAAGCTTTCTTTCAAGACATAAGTCAATTAAATCATATATTTCTACTATGACAATTTTATATCTTCAATAGCTATAACTCCTTGATATGTAAATGTTATTGGGAAACATTCATTCCCCAAGAATATACCAATTTCGTTAACTTACATATTTTTTATCGCTTATTCAAATGATACTCTATACCAGGGGGTGGGCAGACTTTTACAGAATTTTGCAGTCTACTTCTAATTTTGTCAAAATCTTGTGATCCAC
>BMAV01001627.1:0-25612 GCA_019973955.1 Trichonephila inaurata madagascariensis
CAGGAAATATAAACAAGCTTTTGAGGAAAGATTAATCAATTTAAAATAGGAAAATACATTTCATTTTATTTTATATCCTACAAAAAATTTTGAAAAAAGGAGACCCGGAATTTATGGGGCTAGGTATCGATAATTTAGAAAGGGGTTTGGGGAATTTAAAACGGGTAGGGGGGAAAACAAAATTTGAAGACTTGATTTCTGGTAGAAAAAAAACTGTGAAAGTAATGCCGTAATTTTGACCCCACATTAAAAATTGAAAGTATTTATTAAACGCATGGATTGTTTACCGAATAATTTTATATCAATGAAACAATAGTTAATGTTTTTTTTAACGATGTTCGGGTTCACATACTTTGAAAAATTGTTTATTCTATGAATTTTGTAAAATATTAAAAAGAAATAGTTTTTAACAGGGAACTGGGAATTTCGTTAAACTAATGTAAATAGAAATATAAACCTAATTTTAAAAAAACTATCTGAAAAAAAAACAGCAACAGATTTCTCATTAAATATTTTATAATCAATTTTTTTATACGAATATATATACTAATAAATAGATTTCTAATATATATTGATGTAATTTTCACCCCTTGTTTATTAAACACTTATTGCCTTTTTAACCGGTTTTAACCCCCCAAAAAATTTTTTAATCGTCAAAAATGGTTTTTTTATTCGTTAAGCCAACCAAATTTTTAAATATTTGTTTTAAAAAAATCTTAAATTTTTTAAAAAACTTAACTCTGGTCAAAAAAGGTGTTAGTGACCCGGATAGTATAAAAAAAATTTTGGGCCTATTTGACCCACGTCTGAAAAAAAGGTTTGCCCTCCCCTGTGGGGAAAGCATTTTCGAAACCGTTCCCCAGGAAAACAAGGTTCTGACACGGGGTTTTTTCCCGTGGTGACATTCAACTGCAGAAGATCGGCGGTTCGGTTTTAAACCCGGGCCTCTTGTCAGGGGGGAAAAAATGTTTTTTTTTTTTTTAATTTCGAAGGCGGGGGTTTTTGTCCCGTTCTGTATATTTCTAGACAAAGCATTTTCGAACCGTTCCTAAGGAAGCAAAAGGGTTTGCAACACGGGGGATAACTCAAATTTTTGGCATTGCTCCGATGGGGTCCCGGTTCAAACCCGGGTGTCCTCTTCTTCAGGGAAATGAAAAAAAATTTTTTTAGAATTTCGAAGGCGGCAGTGATATGTTCCGTTCTGTATATTTCAGACAAGAGCATTTTGGTTCCTGGGGGTGGCACCCGTGACGGTTTGCACTTGTGACGGTCCCCCATCGAAAAAATTCACCCCCTCCCATTTTCAAAAAAAAGTATAACTTCAAAAATATTTAGTTTGTTAAAATTTAAAAAAAATCCCCCACACATATGTTACAGAAATGTAACAGGGGTGAATGAACTTAGGGTTAGGGGGCCAGGGGGAAATTTTTTGGGGGGCCCAAAATAAAACAATTTTCAAACAGATTAACTTTTTTAAATTTTTAAATGGAATCTTTTTCCATTTTTATAAAAAAGGGGCTTTAGAAAAATATAAAATGTTTTAAAAATTTAAACTAAAAAAACATAAAAAATGAAAATTCTATATAAATATTAAATATTTTTTTCGTTGCCACGCTATTTTTTAAAAAGTAGCTTTAATTACTATATAAGTTGAATAATAAAGTTAAATGTATTCTCATTAATATAGCTATTTTATATAAATAGAATAATAACACTATTTTAATAAATAAAAACATAAATTTTTTAAAAATTTTTAAAAAAATTGAATGTTTTACAAATTTTTTTAAAATACAAAAAACATAAATACTAAAATTAGGCACGGCAAAAGTATGATGCATTTTATAATTTAAAATTTTTTTATACATCAGATCACTATTTTAAAAAAATAGCGTGCGCAACAAAAAAAAATAAATTATTTATCATAAAATTTTTATATGTTTATATTTTAAAATTTATATTATATTTTAAACATTTTATATTTTTCAAAGCCCCATTCTTTTTTTAAAAAAATTTTAAAAATTCGAATCTTAAAAATTTTAAATAATTATACCTGTTTGAAAAATTTTTTAACGCCCCAAAAAATTTCCCCCCAGACCCCAAAAAAGGAAAAAAACCCCGAAAAGATGTGTTTTGCTAAAAATTTCTCAAAAATCCTTTACATAAAATGGCCTGGCGATTATGTAAAATGCCAAAAAACAATTTATTGTTCAAAACATCTTTCAATGTCTAAATACAAGATTGAGAGAAACTTATGTGAGACACCAATTTCTTTTTTTTTCTTTCTTTCTTTTTCTATATATTAAATCTTAATCTAATAATTAAATAGATGAATATTTGCAGAATATTCTAAAATAGATTTTAACACGTTATTATTTGTGAAGAACTGTTATGTTACTTCTCAACAAAGATTTCTAATTTAAAAAATTTTAGATTTATATATAAAATAATGTATTAACTCAATATGACATTCATTTTGATTACTCTTTCGGGCAGTGCTCAGCTTACATACCTACACGAGTCGGCCTTATATTGTTCTCTGATTTTAAAAAAAATCTATATCTACTTCAAAAAGTCAAATAAATTACATTCTTATTTCTAAATAAGCAGCGAAGAATAAAGTTTCATCGAAAAATCAATGAGAAAAATATTTCTCGATAAATTTGTGTCAAAACCATCCTAACCCTCCATCTTGGCCCACGCAAACTGTTCATTTCCTCTGTCTAATTTCCTGTTTTATTTCTATTTTTACGTTCCGTTGTAGTATAGAAGCGATATTTATTTTAGTGTTCTCTTAAAATCTCGTAGTGTGTTTCCCATTTTATGGCAAAATAAAATTTGAAAAAGGGATTAAAAAAGTTTTTTTTCCTTTTAAATTTTTTCTTGAAAATTTTATAATTTTTAAAACGGAAGCAAAAATTTTGAAAGCCATTTTCCCCCAACCGTTCATTTAACAATTTAATTTAACCCCAATTTTTTGAAAAAGAAAAAAAATTAATTTTTTTTCTTAGTTTTTGAATTTTGTTGAGTGTTAAACGTTTTTACAAATGAAAAGCTTTTTAACCACCTATATATACACTGCTGGCCACCGAAATACAACACCCTAAGGAAGAAAATAACATAAATTTACAACATGCATTACGGGGTGAGATATACAAATGATTAGAATTTCAGCCTAGCACCTCAAAGGGATTTAAGGCTTGGGGGATTTGACGATTTCAAGTTCGGAATAATGTTTTTCTTTGGGTTTTTTAAAACGATCAGTAAATTTCGAGAAAACAGCGACGCTTTGACCGGGTTTGAGTTCGAAGAGAAGGATAGTGGCGTACCGGGGGATTGTGGATTATCTTTAGGGGAAAAGGGAGCTTTGGGGAAACCAAACAACTGTAATGCGGATATGGACCGTTTGCAAAAGGATACACGGGACGACGTGGTCGTTCGCATCCACCCCGGCACCACTTTGGAGGACAGGCAAAATTTGCGATGGCGTGACGGATCCCAATCAATCACGAACCGTAGACGCAATTGAGTCTGTAACGCACATTTGGGCTGCGCGTACCTTCGACGCCGTTTCAGAGTGGTTCCGTCCGCAAGGGTCCTTTTTTTTTAACGGAAAACCCAATCCCCCGCCAAGGTGCGATGAAAGAAGGATTTGGGGGGCAGAATTTTTGAAGTTGTCTTTACGACGAGCCGCATCCTTCAACACACGTTGGTCGGGTTCGAGTCTGGGGACACCGTGGAGAGGATGCTGAACGGGTGCATTATGCACCGCCACACTGGTCCTGCACCGGGATATGGTATGGTATTGGATATCACTCTTGCACTCCTCTAGTACGCATTGCTGGTACTTTAAGCAGACAGCGCTACATCTCCGAGGTATTGGTGCCAGTTGTACTTCCTTACCTTCAGGGCTTGGCCACAGCCATATTTCAACAGGATAATGCCGACCCCCGTGGCACGCATTGCCCAAAAGGTTCTTCGGTCAATCACCAGATTGAATTGCTTCCCTGGGGCTCACTCTCCGGATCTTTCGCCAATAGAAAACATGTGGTCCATGGTTGCTCAACCATTGACCCAGATTACCCCCCAGTTTCCCACACCAGATCAACTCGGAAACGTGGGGAAGCTGCTTGTTGTCCCCCAAAGAATACATCCAAAATCTCTTGAATCAATGCCGGGCTGTGGCAGTGGTGATCTCCAACAATGGCGACTACTCTGGCTACTGATTCTGCCGGGAAACCCTACACTTCACAGAAGTCTAAATTTAATCATTTGATACTTGGTCAACATGTTATCTACAAAATAAATTTTGTTGTGCTATCTCTTGTCTTTCTTGGTGTTGCATTTACGGTGGCCAGCAGTGTATATATGTAGCAGAAAACAGTGGCGTAACGGAGAATATTAGGCCCTCTCCCTGCAAACTCAGGTTTTGAGCCCCAAGCCAATGCCTACTTAGCGAAAGTCAAGCTTTGGACCCCCTAGAGTCCCTGGGTCCTCCCTCGCAATACGGGGGTGAACGTTACTCCACTGGCAGAAAAGCGATTCACTCACCTGCTCATCACAAGAATCCACAGTTTAGCGGATATCGACACCCAGGGCGGGTTATGGGGACGTTATAGATTTAAAAAATATCCTTTTTTGAACTATTAGATCTACAGACTTGAATTTTGTAGAGAAGTGATCCGCTAAGAACATGTTTTACCAAAATTTACCCCAAGGATGTTTTCGGCTGGTTAAAGGGGCTCATAAGTTTGTAAAAAATCCCATTTTTGAACTATTAGATCAACAGAGTCGAAATTTGGAAAATGTGTTCTTTTGTTGAAATCCACATTAAAAATGGATTTTGCAGAAATCGACACGGAGGGGGGGGAAAATATAATTATACTTACGGTGTTTTTTGTTTATTTTTAAAATTTAGGTCTTGTCGTTGATGAGGGCTGTAAAAATGTTTTTCAATACAATCGAAAACTTAATGCTAGGACTTAGAACTCTCTCTATAACTGAAAAACAGTTTATAACCATGCAACCTCATGAAATACCCAGAGAACAGGACAGTGAAAGTCTAGTAATCTATATAAGTCACTAGCTGCATGTCCCGGGGTTGCACTGGCTTTCTCTTTCCCTCATGACGCCAGCATTTCTCTGTGTGTGTTTGTACGCGCACACAATGTGATTCCTATAATTATGTCATTAAATTTTCCTTTTTCGAAATTCGTTCCACTTATTTTCGATTTAAGACAGGTTTCTTTTCCCTCTCTGACTTATAAAAAACAATATTGCGTTAGTTAAATTATTAATTCAAAGCAATAAAAAGAAAACGATTCTGATGTGTGCTAAGAGTAAAACAAAAAACTTTCATCCTTTTTTAATAAAATTAGTTTCTAAGAATCTAAAAATAATAAAATAGATTTCAGGTTTTCATCAATCAATCAATCGTTACATATAGTTAACTTAAAAATGTCTCTAAAATATATTTTTATCCAAAATAATAGATGATATACTTTTTAATTAACAAATAATTAATTTAGTAATGAAATCACATAGAAATAATCCTTTTTAATATATATATATGGTGAAATTTTAAAAGAATATTGATTATAAAAGCTCCAAATTTCGTACATAAGAGTGTGAAAAATTTTATAGCATAGCCTTAACTTTTATTTTTTGAATAGAAAGTATCCAAAAATTTCACGTAATATTTAAAGCTTAAAATAAACAGTATGTATTCAGCCGGTAAAAATAATTATTGAATTAAAATTAAGTTAAATATTATATTACTTGAAGTTGACCTTAATATGTGTAAAATTCCCCATTCATAAATAAAATTTCGAGTTTATGTGTATGAGTACATAACAACAAAAAAATTTTCGAGAAGTTTATCTATCTATATTTTTCCGTTTTATTAAATATATCTATATCCCGCAAAACAATTTCTGTCCATTATTGTAACAGTGTTTCATTAAAGTAACCTATAAAAATGGTAATGAGTTATCAAAAACTATAAAGTGCATGCAATTGTAGAATTAATGATACGTTTTTTTTTTCTTTCAAGATATAATTAGTTATAAAAGGTCTAATATTCTATCCAGAGAAAATGTCAGATATTTTTTAAATAACCTTTTCCAGCATTTGTGTCTGTTTCTTAAATAATTCCATATATATTCGATGTTAAAACTATCTGAACCTATTAGAATTGTGAAAAGACTCAGCAGAAAAACTGCATTGAATTGTAAACATGTGTGAAAATCGATACGAACGTCTGTAGAAATGTTTTTCAAACATTATCATCTTTGTAATAGGTAGCTATAAATTCCCATATTTGTACATTTGTGGAATAAAGAATAAAATGAACTCGATGAGTACTACAGATTTTTCAATAATATATTAATGAAATAAAATTAGATAATAATAAGTTTTTTTTCAAAACAATCTAAAATCATTGACTAAATAATGCGTTATTTTTAATTAAAATTACTAATAGATTTCTACAGTTAAAAGGATTTACAAAACTTCAATCTAGGTCAGCGGCTCTTTAATTGGGGCTTGTGGAACCCCGAAGCTCCAAGCACCTTTCTAAGGGGTCCGCGAAGGTCTATGATTAAATATTAAAATTTTCCTCTTTTACAGACTCTGAAAGGCCTCGTGGAAAAGTTAAAAGATGTGCCATCCTAGAGATCACTCAATTGCCCCCCATGAAAACACTCTACTAGTCTATTGGTTATTGAGGAACCTTTATATCACTCACATCCATGTATTGGGAGTCAGGAAGAGGTGTTTAAAATCTTGGGGAGTCCGCAATGTCAGGCTGATACAAAAAGGGGGCCAAACTTTCAATCGTCGTGGCCCCCCACCACGAAGATTGAATGTTTTTAATAGCCGCTGTTCTAAGTGATTCATTTTTTTTTCAATATCATTTATATATAAATTTTATTTAGAGAACATTATACATATCATTTATTAATTAAACAGATGGTTTTTTTTTTGTTTTTTGTAAAACGTCTTAATACATAGAAAGGATGTATTTTTTTAAAATCTGTAACGTTATGTGATAAAGAACAATTTTTAGTTAAAATGAATCGTAATCCCACGTGAGGGAAATTGACTCATCAGAAATATTTCGATATTGTTTTCGATAGCACCGGAACTATTGAATTTTTTTTTCTTTCACTTATCAAACTGTATTGTGAAATTACTTTGAGTTTTCCTAAAAAGGCGATTATATAGTGATCAAGATGAATTCTCACACTTACTGTTTTCCAAACTTTAAGATTTACAATGACAAACTTTATAAGATGTATTTTTTGACGACATAATTGAGAATTTTCTGTTAAAAAAATAAACCGTTTTAAGCAAAGCACAGCGTGCTGAAATTGAAAAAATTAAAGCACTCAACTGATTTTGATATCATAGAAATCTTCTCTGTACTAAAAAATATTTCAAACTAAAGTGCATGAATTTCTAGACTAAATTTCCTTAAATGCATTCATATCTAATGATACAAAAATAATGAAATGCTTTTACGCAAAGTATATTCCTGCATATATATATATATATATAATTAACCACATATTAAATTTCTATAAACTAACTGCTTAACATGTAGGAATATAGGAAAACTGAATAGGGGTCCACAATAAAGTGACCCTAGTAATACACTAGCAAACTCTTAGACTAAGAGCTAAGATTGTAGGGTTAAACATTATTTCAATACGTCACCCCTCCTCTTTATTCGCTTATATTACTAAGCAGAAACAAGAAGAGAAAATAATTTTTTTTCGATAAAGACTGACAATAATTTCTAAAATCGTAAAACTTTACAATACTAAAGTAAAATGCACAATATATACATAATTATAAGTAAAAAACTTAAAAAGCTAAATTTTTTTTTATATATTAGAAAAATTTAATCATTAAAAGCCTAAAAAGGAAAAATAATAAGCGAATTTACCAGTCATTGACAATGGTGACCGCAGTATAGCATACAAGGAAAGAAGTCGTACAAAAAATTCTTTAAAAAACCTACTTTAGAACATGCATAGAAAATATGATATAAAAAATTTGTAAAGAATATATATGTATATGCATTCAGAAACATACAATTAACTAATCTTTTAAACGATGAAAGCGCAATTTTTCTTAAAATTTTCTAATCAAAGATAAAAGAATTATTTGCTAAATTAAACTTAGTAGCACAACAGCCCATGAGGGCCAAGACCTAATGTGCCCAACTCAATATACGTGACCTTGGACGCTGAGGTGCATGAGCAGATGTTCCGGTCAGGTGGTCAGTCTGACACTAAACCCCCAGCGTTTAGTTCCCAAGCAAACCTGCTA
This sequence comes from Trichonephila inaurata madagascariensis, assembly GCA_019973955.1. Classification (NCBI taxonomy): domain Eukaryota; kingdom Metazoa; phylum Arthropoda; class Arachnida; order Araneae; family Nephilidae; genus Trichonephila; species Trichonephila inaurata. The sequence goes on from BMAV01001627.1 coordinate 8,332, forward strand.
CTCCTTTATCGACCCACTGAAGGAATGAATGGCTGAGTCGACCTTGCCCAGCCCAAGATTTGAATCCGGGACCTGTGGCGTGGAAGCGCGAAACACTACCCCTCAGCCACTGGGTTTAAAAGAATTATTTATTGCTTTAAATAATTTACCTCACAATTTTTTCTAAGAAATATCCAAAGAATGTCTGCTTTAAAAAATTAACTGAAATGAAATATCCGTGAAGTGTCTAATTATTTTTAATAATGTACATCTAGTAGATTGAGAGAGTGATATTACATCAAAACGTATCAACTTAAAACTGTCCTACCACCCGATCTTACTTAATGTAAAGAGACTTAGGCTATCATTAATTTTCAACACCCCTGTTTACCTTAATCCCATCTCTGTCTGACTTTTAATTTTAAGTATTCATTGATTACACGTCTTTTGATTAAATTACTGAATACAACTTGCTCTCACAATGTCATTACTGCTCCAAATATCTATCAATTTACTTTGTCTGGTCTTCAAGGCATTTGAAGTAATTGAAATTTGTATGAAAACTTGAAAAGTTCATTCTATGGCTGCGTTTAATTTCTCATTAATTTAAATAAATATACTGTTTTGTTTTATATTTTTAGTTAATCGCACAATAAATTTTCTTTCACATGAATTTTTACATAATTTATATATATATATACAAATATGAAATAATTTGGCTTGATTTAAAGCATTTTTAACTTGCAATATGACATTTTAGGATGGACTCAATTAATTTCATAATTGCAGTCATTGATGGATTGATGAGGAAACGTGTTGTTATGTTAAACGATCACAAAGGGAAGACACGAAAAGCAAAGAAGCCTACAAACAATACAAAGGAAAAAAGCTCCGGAGATCTTGTCTATTTATAGTCATAGTCAACCGGAAGCTATTAAAATCGTACGATTTCCGATAAAGGCTTTTTTGATTGGTCCGCAATCGTGGGTGATAAAATAATGTATCATTCTGATTTAAAAACGTTACTTTTTAGCTTTGTGAGAGATAAAGTCGTGATTTGTTCACGTTAGACGGGTAAACTAAAAACTAATTATCCCGTGAAGTCCTGGGGGGCTAAGGACCATTTTGACTTAGAATCCCTCGTTAGAAAATTTAAGTGAATTATTACACACTCATATTATGTATATATGCATATATATATATATATATATATATATATATATATATATACTGAAGTACCACTAAATTAGGGATACCTACCTAGTAACGAGTTGGGCCTCCTTTGGCCTTGATAACGGCTGCCACACGACAAGGCATAGATTCAATAAGTTTCTGGAAACGTTCTACGGGAATGACTTACCAAATATTGGCTAAAGCTGTACGTAATTCGGTAAGTTTCGATGTTGTGTGATGACCTTTCACAACTTGTTCCAAAACTTCCCAAAGATGCTCAATAGGATTTAAGTCTGGGCTTCTAGGTGACCAATTTATGACAGAAAAGTCAGAGGAATGCTCATGCAACCACCCAGTAGCCAACCGGAACTTGTGAGAGGTACAGTTGTCTTGCTGAAAACTCCATTCCCGTGCGGATAACAGAACAGCATAAACGGATGGAAGTGATCACCCAGCAACTCTACGTACCGAATTGCATTGAGGGAGGTTGGTACACGCAACAAAGATCCCAAACAGTGGCACAAAAAACCACCTCAGACCATGATTGAGCCACCTTACCCTTGTCAGTTCTAACCTGGCATGCAGGATCCATGGCTTCATAAGCCTGACGTCATATTTTCAGGCTCTCGTTGGCATTAAGTAGTCGGAATCGAGACATCACTCCGTGCTACTTCCAGTCCTCTACACTCCAGTCTCTGTGCTCTCTTGCCCAGGCAAGACGTGCAGCCATATGGCGAGCAATGAACATTGGTCATCTCGTAAATCGATGGCTCCCGAAACCAATACGGTGAAGCTAGCGTTGCACAGTCCATTTACTGACTGTACGACTGGCATGGTCATTCAACTGGGTGGTAATTTGAGCTATGTTTGGCATCGTTGGCTACGTACAATACGACTGAGCCATCTCTTACCTCACATTGTCAAGGCTAATTGTCCTTTTTCAGTTTGCCCGATCGCTAATTTTTTTTTGTCCATCATCCATGTATTCTTGGTATACTCTTGACACTGTTAACCTTGAAAATCTTATTGGCGTTTGGGAAAAATTGAATGGCCCGGAAAAAGACTTAGGGTTTTGTCCGCGATCGAAGGCGTCCAAACGGTTTAGTTTCCCCTTACTTTTCCCAACAATAATTCGGGGAACAACCCCAGTCCGCGTTTAAACGGTGGAACCACAGCGCCCTCACTGGTTTAAATGATGCGCAGTGCTCCACAATTTGCATAGTCCTTGCTATCCCTAATTCGGTCCCGAGCAAAACCCTTTAGACCCCCCGCACGATCTTGCGGTTAATTTTTTCCGTTTTTGCTTCTGGAAAGTCGTATAAAAAGAAAATCAAAAAATCTCCCGGGATTGAGCTGGTTTTGCAGAAAGTGGGGGGATTTTTATAAAAAAGACGGGGTGGTGGTTGAGGTCCATGTTTTATTTTTCAGCTGGAAAATCTAGCTTTGTTTTCAAATACAACGAAAACACGTCTTCTTTTTATCTGTCATAAAAAGGTAATTATCAATATTTTTCGGCCGCGGTAGCCGAGTGGTATAGGTATCGGATCGTCGCTTGCCTTGTCACGGGTTCGAGCCCAGTACCACTAAAGACCCCCTTTAGGGCAGCGATGCACGTTAAATCTGTCGGGGCTGAAACGTCCCCCAAATTTGGTGGTGGGTAGTTGGGAGGGGGTGCCGGGCTAAAAGGTGTCGCCCCACGTCCCCGACCATGGTTAAAATTACGGGGGCCCCGTCCCCAAAAAAGCCCTCGTGTTTTAAAAAAGGCACGTTAAAAAAATAAAATCAATCAATATATTTTAATTGTTTGGGAAAAAAAAATTTGTATTAATTTTTTAAATAATTGCAAAATAAAAAAAATAGTAATTATTTTTCTATTAATGTGTGGTTTGTGGGTTTTTAAATTTTCGTCCCCCGCAAAAGGGGCGGGTTGGGCGGCAGTAACTGCAGCTATAAAGGTAAGTATTTTTCCATATAATTTTTTCATTTCTGTTTCAAAAATTTTTTGATAAAAACCTACAAAAAAAGGAAAATATATATATACTTATATAATTAATACCAAATTTTCGGGGTCCCCAGGGGGATGGCCCTTTTTTTTTTTCTCTCTCTCTTTTCTTTTGCAATTAATTTTCCATACATTTTTTTAAAGGGAGTATGGTTTTTTTATCTCTCCCCCCAGATACCCGATCCATTCTTCCCCACGAAATCTGTTTTTGGGGGGGGTTAGAAGATGTGGTTTAAATATATAAATATATTTTATTTGTTGTACCCTGCCAGGGTTCCCGTGGCTCAGTCTGGTTAAATGATAAAAAAAAAAAAAAAAGTTTCGGGCCCCATCCAGCCAATTGTGAATTTTATATTGACATAATTTTTTCTTAATGGTTAGTCTGGTTTAATTACAAAGATGGGGGTCTGAGAATTAAAAAAATTTGGGTTTTAAAAACCCTAAAAAGGGTTTGTGTGATTTCAAATTTTTTTAAAGGGAATTTAAATCAGAAGTGAAAATTCATTCCAAATCACCAAAATATATAAGAAATAATCATCAACTTTAAAATCAGATGAAACCCCAAAAATTTTAAGAAATAATCATAAAAAAAAATGAAAAATTTCCCCAAAATATATAAGAGGGCAACCCATGGAAAAAATTTAAATTTAAAAGGGCAAATCACAAAAATAAATAACAAAATAATTTTAAAATAAATTAAATGCAAAATACATAAATAGGTTCTGGTTCATGAAATAGAATAAACAAAGTTTTTAAAAAAAACAGCCCAAAACTGAAAAGGTCTACCTTGAAGTTTGAGGGCAAAAGGGTTTAAAGAAATACTTGTGGGTATACAATATTTTTGTTTTACCCATTGTTTTTTTAAAAATATAAAAGGGCTACCCGGGGTTTTTTCCTAAAAACGGGGCAAACCAAAATAAAAATTGTCCATGTGAGAAGCCCCAATTCACATTAAACCCCAACCCACACAACTCTTGGGGGGGCCTTTGCTTTTTGATTGTGGAAAGCCCAATCAATTGGGAATTGCAATCTTTTAAAAAATGGTGTATGGGTTTATCATAAATTCAAAATCGGGACTTTTCTTTGAAAGGCCCATTTAAATTTAAAAAAAAAATCAGAAAAAAAACCCCCAAAAAAAAAAAGAAGCAATTAAATAAAAAAAAATTTAAAATCACAAAAATAAATAAGAAATAATTTTAATAATAAATTAAATGCAAAAATAGGTTCATGCAGTTCATAAAATAAATAAACTTTTAAAAAATTTAAAAAACCCCCCCCAAAAAAAAAACCCTAAAAAAAATTACTTTAAATTTTTAAAAAAAAAATGCAATGAAATGCACCAAATCAAAAAATATATAAAAATAATCAATAACATAAATCAGATGTCCCAAAAATATGTAAAAAAAATCATAAAAAAAAATTCAGAAAAAATTTCCCCAAAAATATGAAAGAGGAAACCATCCCAAAAATACAAAAAAGGGTTTTCACAGTTCAGAAATAGTAATAAAAAGAGATTTTAAAAATAAAAAAAATTTGATAAAAAAATTACTTTTTTTTTTAAAAAAACGTCTTCATTTAAAAATAAAAAAATTTGGGAAATGGCTCTACCTTTGTAGCCCTTTGGGGGGGAAAGGGTTTTTGAATGGGGTATAAAATATTTTTTTTTTTTACCATTGTTTGGGTAAATAAAAAGGAATATCAGGTTTTCCGACAGGGGAAAAACACGCAACATAAAATTTCCCCCATGGAAACCCAATTCACACTTAAATCTAACCCCCCAACTCTAACGTTTTGACCTTGGGTTTTTATTGATTTTGGTTTTCAAATGCCAATCGGGAATTGCAATAAAATTTAAATATTTGAATCAGTCGGGATCGGGGAAATTCCGGAATGGGGACATTTCTTTTTGAAAGGCCCAGTTAATATTGTTCCCCACTACGTTGCCCCATAAATTTTCCCCCCTACCCTTTTGAAGGGGGAAACGGTGGGGCCAGCTTTTGATTTTTTTGGTTTTTGTTTTTTAAAAGTTGGCCCGAATTGAGCAGGCAAAATTTTCCCGCACCAAATGATTATTTGGAAGCAAAGTTGTATTTCCTGATTTTTGGGTTGGGAAAATGTTTTGATTCGGGTGTAGATCCAGCAAGTAAAGTTTTTTAGTGGCCTGGTGGTGCTTTTAAGGGGTAAGATTTTTCTTTCCAGGGAACACATCCCCTTTACCTTTATTATTGAACTTTAGAGCCTGCCGGGAAAGGCATGGCAGGCTCATCTGTCCAATGACAAAATGTCGACTTGAACTAAACCCAAAAGCCAGATTGTACCGGAATGCAAAAACGAGGGAGGATTCAGACCTGTTTTTTAGGTACGTGTTTCCGTTTTTCCTCATCCTTTGGGATTATTCCATTGATAACGAACCAAATCTGTTGCTACAGAAGGGGCGCTGTGTTCGCAATTCGTGCATCCTCAAGCCTGGGGTGCTCGTCTTTTTGCAGGGGGTTTAGTGTGGCGCCTCTCAAGGTTTCCAATCTGTTTTCCCGCGTACGGATTTTCTTCTTCGTCATATTCGAAAGCCGTCTTCTTGATCGTTGTGTTTGGCGGGGGCGACTCAAAAATTTGTTTTTTTTGCGGGGGGCCATTTTGGGCCCCAGCAAAATGTAGCTGGGTACAGTTGGGTTTTAACATAAAAAAAATTTTATGAGATATTAAAAAAAAAAGAACCAATATTTTTGATTAAATCAATATAAATTACCGATTCAGCTCATACAACCATGGGGGATCAGGGTTTCCAACCTTTGGGGAAAATTATTTTGAACGTTGGTGATTGTTGTGATAATAAGTACAGAAAACCGTAATAACTTTAAGTATTCTGTTAACAAATAACTAATGAAATCTGTTTTTAGAAAATTATAAATATAAATTTAAATTTTTTTAAAATCAAAAAGTGGTTTTAAAATTTTTATGACTCAAATTATACATCAGAAAAAAAACCCCCCCTTTATTTTAAAAAATAAAATCAAATTTTAAAAAAAAATTTTAAAAAAGAGAAAAAAAATTACTTATTTTTAAAAACCGTCAAGTAAAAAGTGAACCCAACAAACTGTAAAAACTTCAAGTATTCTGTTAACAAATAATACATATCAGAAAACCAATTTGTATTTCAAAAATAACATCAAATAAAATTTTAAAAAAATTTTTTATCCTGTGTTAAAACTATCGGTTTTTCCCAAAAATACAAAACAAAAAATTTTAGCTGTTAAAAATATAATTTTAAAAAAAAATTTTTTTCGAAAATTTAAACATAATTACGGGATCAAAAAAACAAAAATAGATAAATACGAAAACCCAAAAAAAATAGTAGAAATATGGAATAATCCAGAAAAAATATGTGTAAAGTTTAAAATTTTTTCATTCAGAGAGTTAACCCAAAAAAATAAATTATATATTTATTTAATTTATAGGGTCCTGGAAGAGATAAAACAAAGGAAAATTTCAATCAATTCGTTACTTTTTTTGTGGGAGATTTTGAAAATCCTAGCGTACCCAAAATTTTAAAATTGGGGATTTTGTATATAAAAAAATTTTTCCCAAAAAATATATCCCTTAAAAAAAAATTAAAAACACAATATATTTTAACTTTAATTGACATAAAAGAACTGAACTATCTTTTTTTAATGTGAAAAACAAAATTTTAAAAAAAAATTACAATCCCACGACCACCTGCTTCCTCAATACATTTTTTAGCCATCTGCTGGGTTTTTTTGCTGATGTCTATTCCAATCTGATTTCAATTACCCCTACACTGCTTTTTTTTGGGGTTTACCCACGCTCTATTTTCTGAATGTAATTTTATGCAGTGAAGCCGTTGATTTTTAAATTTAAAAAAAAGGTTAAAAAAAAAAACACATGAAAAATTTCAAAAAAAGCTCTGAGTGGGCCCTGTATCCCAAAATTTTTTTGGGGGGCATTTTTAGATATAAGCACCATGTTAGTTGGATTGTGGGAACACTTATTGGGGCCCCCGCATCATTGATAGGGGTTTATACAGCGGTAGCTACGTCCCCGACGTAAAACGTAATAATTTTAAAAGGGATTTTGTTAACAAATTACTAAAGAATCTGCTTAAGAAAAATTATAATATAAAAATCAAATTTTAAAAGCAATAAAAACAAAGTAAAAAATTCAAATATATTGAAAATATCAGAAAATCTTAAAATTTTTTCCCCTTTTGTATTTCAATAGTAAAATCAAATGAAAGGTTTTGCATTAAAGCAACCTATTTACATTGTATAAAAAAGAAGCACATGATTGTCAATTAAGCGCGTACAACAAATGCGAAAAAAGGGGTCGTCAAATTTCAAGGGTTTCCTGAACCGGGTTTGGGGATTGTTGCGATAATAAGTAAAATATCAAAAGAAATTTTTAAAAAATTTTCTAAAACAGAGGGAAAAAAACCTTTTTTTTAAAAAAACCCGATTAATTTTTGCCAAATTTAAACCCCCCCATGCAGAAAAAAAAAAATTGTGTTAAAGGTTCCAAAGGGAGTATAAGGGGACTTCTTATTTTTACGATTTTTTTTCGGATTTCCGATTTTTTTTAAATGCCATTTGGGGAAATATCGAATTCAATCTAAAAAAAAATAATAAATAGTTCCCAAAAAATACCTTTGGGGCCGCTTTGGGCGCCAAAAAACCCCGCCAAAAGCCCCTATATTACACCGGGGCCTGTGTTAAAAAAAGGGACGGAATGGTTTCCAAATATTGAAAACATATGGGGGTCTTTTGATTTTTTAGGGAAAAAAATCAACTGAAAAAAAAGTAGATCCCAAAAAAAAAAAATAAATAAAAAACCCCATGGGTTAATTTAATTTAAGATTACCAAAAAAGATAAAAAATTTGGGGGAAAATTTCACTACTCTATTCTGGAGATCAGCCGGCCAGTCTTCAGTTATCGTCAAAACTATTAGGAATTTTAACAACTATTTGGCAGGAAAATAAGTAGCGTACAGAAGTCAAATATAATTTTCAAGAAATAAAAAAAGAGAAATAAATTTAACTTAAAATTACAGAAAAAAACACGATGTAGAATTTAAGCAAAATTGTAAACATCCCGCGATAATGCTATCCGATTGTTGCTAATCTACAAAACAAAATTTGAGTTGTTGAAAGAATCATTTTTAAAAAATAATTTATTCGAAAAATAATCCCAAATACGTATCAAAGAACAAAAAAATAGATAAATATGACAAACAACAAACATAACCATAGTAGAAATATCCAATAATTCGGAAAAAACTATGTGTAAAGTTTAAATTTTCGCATTCAGAGCGAATCGTGACATCGTATGACGTCATAACACCAAAAAATCACTTAAAAATTAAATTTAAAAAATTTAGAGGAAATTTCGAAGTGAAAAGTACATAAGATCCTGACCAGTGTCAAATGCAACGTTTTGTCAAAATTTCAGATAAATCCATGCAAAACTTTTTGAGTTATGCGAGCATACACAAACCAACACAACATTTATATATATATATATATATATATTATATATTGTGACGAAGCATATCTCTTTCCCCTATTTTCCAACAGATCCCTTGCCGACAGAAGCTGCGAAAATTCCGGGAAGTTCCCTAATTGCTGGGAAGGAATTTCGTAGCTAGGTGGTCGAGTTTCGGCACCTTTTTTGCCCAGCTGACCGGACTGTCAAAAAGAGGCGCCTTATCATTGTGTGTTCATTTTCCCAGAACTCGGTGACGCCGTCGCGTCGGAGAACATACAACTGTACACCCAGCCTTGGCGTCTCTTTGGGGCTAGCGGAAACGAGACCACATTTGGCGCGGCAGAGGGGTGCGACGATCAAGGGAGCCGAGACCGGAAGGCGGCAGCAGGAGGATGGGGACTGAGGCCGACAAAGAGATGAGCGGTGGCGGACTAGGAGAAAGAAAGGATATAAAACAGGCGAGAGAGTCCGGACGGGGGAGAGAAAAAAAGACTGGATCTTTAAAGGGAGCGGTTCGGCCGTCCCTTGAGCGATAGGAAGAGCGATAACGAGCCCGCGAAGTACAGCGGTCTCCTGGCTTGAAAAATCGAGGAAACGGGAGAGAGTACGGAAGAGACTCGAAGTGATTACGGACGAGCCCGCGAAGTACAGTGGTCTCCTGGCTTGGAAAATCCAGGAACGGAAGAGAGTGCGAAAGAGACTCTAAATTGATATTGAACTGTAATTAGAATATACCCTTTTATTTATTATTTTGATGAATTTCATGTTGAAATAAATAGTTAACGCAGAGCTGAGAGAAGTCATTACAATATATATATATATATATATAGTAATATAAAATAAAAGTGAAGAAGTACTAGAACCTACAGTGCTAAAGCAGGAAGAAATTGGAATTCACCAGACACAACAAATGTAGATACAAAAAGTCTTTGAACTAAATTGGAGACCTATTATGATTGCTAAAGCTGTCGCTGAATTAGGCCAGCGAATTAGGGTTAGCAATGCTTTATGGATCCAACCTTCCCAGTACACCAGTAATTTTCGACATAATAGGGGGAAAAAACCAGGTTGAAAAGTTAAGCCTAATACAACACGTGGAAGAAAAACCTGATAATATATTGAAATGAAGCTAAGAAAAGAGAACAATAATGAATGTCTCAAGGAGAGGAATAATAATAATAAAAACTTATGTGTAAAATAATTATTGGAAATTGAAAATTCAACCTTCCACAATAAGCTCCCAACGCGATATGACGTAAAAGATTGAAATGACTACAAAAAAAGGAAAAAATCGTGGCGCCACCTGGATATTTATTTTACAATTAAACAAACCACTAAGATTTTTTTAAAATAAACTAAATAAAGGAAGTTTTAAATACGATAATGAACAAAGTTAAGAATAGATAAAATCAAATAGAAATATATTACAAAGTAAATATACTTGGATAATTATATACTAATAGATATATTGCAATTAAAATAAGCGCTTAAAAATTTTTTTTAATACTTTTAAAATAAACTAAATAGAAGGAATTTTAAATAAAATATTGAACTAAGATAAAAATATATTTAATTAGAAATAGAAATATATTTATAAATAAATTTACTTGGATAATTGTATTCTAAACAATAATTGCAAAAATTCACAAAATTACTTTGTTTTAAAATGGTATCAGTAACTAAATCATTGTTTCTTTTTATAAAATTTAAGATAATATTTCTAAATATTGATAGGTGTAGGACACCCAAAAGGCATTTTATAATTTTAAAATCAAAGGAGTCTCTTTTATCAAAATATTACTTAATAGAAAATTATTCTTAACATTTAATTGAAGGCCCAAAAAAGTTAGCTGACTCATTATTATAAGTAGTTTTTACTAATTTTAAATAGTGGGCATAATAATTGGGTTAGAACAAAGCCCTACTATATTACTAAATATAATTAAGTCATCTATGTATCAAAAAAAAGTAACAAGATTCATAACTAATACTTTCATTTTCATAAAATGCAAGTAGATATTTCTAAGAAAGTTCTAGCTGGTCCCCTTATGGTAAACCTTAATTTGCTGATAATAAGCGTTATTATGGAAAATATAAGTTTCTTTTCATACTAATTCAATAATAGAAATATATTTATCATATTTCAATATCCTATTTAAAAAATATTTGCTATATGCTATTTTAAGAATCTTAAACATGTCTTCTATATCTTTGAAATTAAATAAATCTTCAAAATCATAGGTATACATAGAAATAATTTTTTTACCTTGCATATACTTAATAATGTCCATACTATTCTTAACAATAATAGAATTATCAATTTTGTCTAATGTAGATTGAATAATATTTTGTAGCTTTTTTCCCGGAAGTGTAATATAAGTTTTAAAACCATTCGTAATAGTTCTAAATTTAACACGAATTTTATGAAATTTAGGAGTTAGGAAAATATGAGGGAATTTAATGTCTAAAATACGTAAATCTATTTTTTTTATAAAAAGCAGAGATTCGATTAAAAATTTCTCTTTTGCTTGAATTAGATTTTATAAAAGCAGAATTATTTTGAAAATGTTTGTTTAGTGTATTAGTATAAAGCCATTTGCAAATAATTGCATAATTACCCGATACTTTATCGACATAAACAATAATAAAGTTCTTTTGTAGGTCTGCTATTTGGTTCTTAATATTATTGTAAGTTATATCATTATCAGTTTTATAGTTAATGTTCAATAGCTCATTTAATTTATACTTTGCATTTAAATTCATTAAAAGCTACAATAGGAAGACTGTAATGATTTTTGTAATGAAATTACTAATATTTTTAGAAATTTGGTTTTTAATAGCATTATTATTATTAGAGATCATTAATCTAAAACTAGTACCTTTGGACATTATATCTCTAAGAGTATTATCTTTAACTATATTTAAATTACCAGTTACCACCTGCTTGTGATGATCATTTATATATTCAGAATAATCTTTACAATTGCAAACAATATTATTATTTTGCAAATCATTAATATCATTGTAATTAAAAATTAAGCTACCTATTTTTTAATGTATTTAAAAGCCTTCTTAATGCAAACGTTATTTATAGGCAGGCAATGAACATACTTATTAAATATTTTTGAGAAATTAATGTTATTATAAGATTTATTCATGAACAGTATGGTACAATACTCAGTAGAACTATTTACTAAATCTATGTCTTCAATATTGAATTTATGAATGAGAAAATTAACAATATCCTTAATAATATGGAAGGCATGACAGTCTTTAAAATCATACTTTTTGAGGATATCTCTAGTATACCTAATTTCTTTTTTATTTACACCAAACATGGAATGCTTAATTTTTTTAATGTTAAAAGACTTCAAAATTGCTGCAAAAATCTTTAATTTTAGAATCTATCTCCACTGGAAGAGAGTCTATGAGTTCTCCTCTTCCTATTACCTCTTTTCATACGTTTAACTTTATGTGTAAAATCACTATTATAAAAATAATTCTTGTAATCAGAATGTTGAATACTAAGTAAAACATTTTTTCCAAAGTGAATAGTATTCAAACCATATGGATATATAGTGTTATAATAATTAATAAAGTGGTTTTCCCACCACAATCTTTTTTGAACATGTGGTACTATTCTGAGAATAGAAATATTAATATTATCAAAGCCATGTAAGTGAAAGTGCCTAAGTTCAATTTTATTAATATTGTTATGCTTGTAATTTTTGGTATTTGATCTATGTAGATTAATACGAATATTGATATTATTACTTGTTTGGCCAATATATTTAAAATTACATAATTTACAATTCAACATATAAATGCAATTGAAGGCTTTACATAAGAATAATTTGGATGTATTATCATTTTGCTCTATATTTAACATTGGACACGTTTTACATCTACTATTATTACATTTATTATAACGAAAAAAATTTTTGTGTTGATCTTGCCTAGTAACAGTAAAATCATTGTAATTGTGGAAATTAATAAGATTATGAGAGTTTAATCTATTAGAAATATAACCAGGATTATGTTTAATCTGAGAGTTATTGGTATCATAATTATAATTATATAAATTGTTATGCCTAATAAAATTTGTATTGCAGAAAGTTTTCTAGTCCTATAGGGGTTTGCCTTTTCACCATTAGTATTAACTACTGAAGAATTTGAACCACCAGTCTTGTGATTCATTGTAAGACCTTATACAAATTCAATGTATCTCAAATCAAATACTCAAAACGAAATAACTGTTATCAAAATTCACAAATGAAATGGAACAAAAATATTCCAATGTATAGAACTGATACAGTATATCTAAACTAAAGATTGCCTAAACCAAGAAAGGGCATCTAAATTAGGAAGTCTGTTCAGTACAAGAACTAATATTCAAAGAATATCTAACACACAAATTATGGTAACTTTCTATCGATAATGCACATACCATAATAATGCATCATCGAGCAAAGATCTGCAAAAAAGCTTATTTAGTTGCCAGTCACACTAAAAAATATTTTTAACTACAATCATAATTATTTTAGAATAAGTAATGTGTAAAACATAATTAGAGGAAGACATAAAACAATAAAATTACTGGAACAACAAGTAATTGAGATACAAATAGTCCACAGAAATATATGTAAATATACACAATGAATAAATTCAAAAGACTAAACAAAAGAAAAATATCAAAAAAAAAAAATCAAACATGAAAAATAAATTTATCAAAATAAATCTTAAATGAAAAAGAATGTAGTCAACATAAAATTAATGACAATGTAAAATAATCATTAATGAATAATGAAAATTAACATATAGTGGAGGTCTAGAATAAAACAAAATAATATAAAAATATAAATTTAAAAATATATATAATCTGGGATAATATAAAAATGTATACAAAAAACACTAAACCAAACACACTTAAAGGAAAAGTATACTACAATATACACACATAAGAATAAGAAAAATTAAAACTTAACTCAATGTAGAGAAAGTATAGAAAAAATAACCATTTGTTGTAACAGTAATTATTACAACAATAGTTATAAGCATTTTGCCAGAAAATAATAAAACAAAATAATATAAAAATATAAATTTAAAAATATATATAATCTGGGATAATATAAAAATGTATACAAAAAACACTAAACCAAACACACTTAAAGGAAAAGTATACTACAATATACACACATAAGAATAAGAAAAATTAAAACTTAACTCAATGTAGAGAAAGTATAGAAAAAATAACCATTTGTTGTAACAGTAATTATTACAACAATAGTTATAAGCATTTTGCCAGAAAATAACATGTCAGCATATAATATCAAAATATTCTAGCCTTAATTGGCACAACGCAGCCAAAATTAATGCCTGAAAATACATAGTAATATAAAATAAAGTGAAGAAGTACTAGAACCTTCAGTGATAAAGCAGGAAGAAATTGGAATTCACCAGATACAACAAATGTAGATACAAAAAGTCTTTGAACTAAATTGGAGACCTACTATGATTTCTAAAGCTGTCGCTGAATTAGGCCAGCGAATTAGAGTTAGCAATGCTTTATGGATCCAACCTTCCCCGTACACCAGAAATTTTCGACATAATAGGGGAGGGGGAAAAACCAAGTTGAAAAGTTAAGCCAAATACAACACGTGGAAGAAAAACCTGATAATATATTAAAATGAAGCTAAGAAAAAGAACAATAATGAATGTCTCAAGGAGAGGAATAATAATAATAATAATAAAACTTACGTGTAAAATAATTATTGGAACTAAGAAGTGAATAATTAATTTGTTTTACTACTATTTCATATACATAAAACTTTTAAATACATACATGAACCTGTAGTTTCTCTAAGGGGATGAAATTTCCCCCAACCAACGATTTTTTCCACGTTCGATTCCAAGCCACGTCCGATTTTCAGTAGCATTAACAGTGGAAAATAAAAAAAGTGTGGCTTAGATGCGAATAAATAAGGTATTTCGAAAAATAAAGAAACATAAAAAGTAAAAATAATAAATAAAAATAAAGTACTAAGTAAAAATAAAGTAAAGAACTAAGTAAAAAGTAAAAAGACTAAAGATACAAACAAAGACACAAGATATAAAAGTTACCAAGAATAGATTCAATGTAACAGATTAAAGACACAAAGTAACTAGAACTAATGAAGCGTATACCATAAAACAGATGGTTAAGTTGACGGTTATCTTGGGTCATAAAAAAAATCAAACATCAAAATTCCTTATAAGCAATTTAGTGGTAGTTATCTTAGCTTATTACATTCTATGTCAAGTAACTTGGCCAAAATTTGCGGTTTAGATTCGAATAAATATGGTATATCATTCAGTAAAAATGCACAATGGCGTCTTAAAATATATATACCTAATTCTAAATTTTCATAAGTAAACTGTAACAAAATTCAGTATTGATTTTTTTTAAACACAATTCCATTTAAATTAAAAATCGTGGCATAAACGTAAATAAATTCATCTTTCAGTATTCCGATACATTGTAACCTCTAAGCTGCGTTAGAGGAGAAATATTCTTATAAATTAATGCAGCCTTGAACAAAAATATCGAGGAATTTACTCCATATGAGAGCAAATTCTACAAGAACTCTCGCTTTTCACCTCGATATTTACGCAAGAAAAGGACTAAAATATGAGATCTTGAAAAATTGCACTAATAAGAACCAGTTAATTGGCAAAGCTACCTCCGCTTGTTAACTTTTTTGAAGCCCCCTAGTGGGCACAAATCGGAATTTTTGTCTCCAGGTAGCCTTTTCTACCCCGGGACATCATGTATGCTTCAGTGGGGGGTCTCAATCAAGAGATGGAGAGAATCAACGGAGGGGTCCATCCACCTACTCTCGAAGTTAATCAAGATTTCCCAAACTCACACTTTCGATATAAAGTCATTACAACTGATGCATAAACATAAGTCGGATTCCTAAGGATCACCTCTGTGTGACCTGATGACGCGGCAGGTTATTAAATAAGTTGGTTAATTAGACGCGTGGATTCGGGGGAAAATTAAAAATGAACGGAAGATGACGAATTTTGTTCCATTTCCTCCTGATTTCAATAAATTACATGTACGTTTTAAAAAAACATACATCGTTTCTCAATATAAGAAAACATATACATAAAAATATGCAATTAAATTTGTCAATGCTGTGTTTTACATGCGCTTTTATGGTAAATGTAATATTACTGATATAAATGTCTCATAAATCCAACATTTTTTTTCCTTTAAAGAATAATATTCTCCTTAAAAAAACACAAAGGAATCTAAATAATGAAACTGAATGCAAACTAAGCATTTTATTTAGTACATTTCAGTAACATTTAAATACTAGAGCTACTTTGAAAGGAGGAGACGAATTGTTTTTAATGGTAATAAATTAACATTTATTGTATACATTTAATATCAATTTTCAAATGATACCTAAAGTAATATAATAAAAGTACAGTATTAACAATTTCGAGATGTTAAAATAATATTTATTTTTAACTTGCTAGCCTTTCTTTGATGTTACTTCGGTGACAATTACAATTTATTTTTTTAAACAAGTTTTCGGTATCCTACTTTATTTCTTTTATACTATTTCTTATTATGATCATTTTTACGATCTTAAAATATATTGTGTAAGAAAATCTTACAATAATATTGATTATTTTACTTTTTTGTCAAGAAACCATTTTTCTATAGTATAGGAAAGATACTACACTTTTTTATAAACATATAAAGTTTAAAGTTGTAATAAGGTATTTCGTCACACTTCTGGAGAAAATATCAATGTTCTGATACAAATAAAGATAATGTACGGCTTTAATTTATTCAACTATTGTTTTGGGTCCAATTTTGAAAGTGACGTAATTAGACTTTTAAAACTACGAAAAATGATCAAAAAGGGGGATAAATGTTTCTTCAATGTTGCGCCTGGAACCGTGCAATAAAAATCTTCTGGTGTTAATTTTTTCTGTATGTGTGCACAAATAAATGAAGAGTTTCTACCCTCATAATTCCAGACACAGCTTTACAGTTTTCGAAACGAAATAATACACCTTATTTTTATCTAGTTTCTTTCATTTTAGCTATATGAAAAAAAAACATTATAAATATACTTAGTACTTAAATTACACTTATATAAGCTTGAAATTAAAATGTTTTTAAATTAATATTCACACTCACACACGAAATTATTTATCACTTAACCCTTTATAAGGTCGTGGTAAGTATACTTACCACCAACATCATTAACTTTTTAAATGTTCATGGGAAGCTATTTTTCGAACTATGTTTTATGCTGGCACTGCGGATAGCACGACAAATGATTTCTGGATTTTCAAATCGTAGACACAAAAGACGACCTGCAAGTTTCCTGAACCAGATGAAGTACGATTGAACAAAGTTGGTGACCCTACACCACCTTTACAAAAAACAGTTAGACTTTACCGTTTGTACTGTACTCTGAAGCACATGAGAAGAAAACAAGACGCATTTGTACATCTTGCAATGTCTCACTATGTGTTGATCTCTGTTTTCTAAATTTTCATGGAAAGTATATAACATGTATAAATTTTTAAATTTATAAATACAAAATATCTAATTTATGATTCCTT
>BMAV01001627.1:38102-53877 GCA_019973955.1 Trichonephila inaurata madagascariensis
GGTTGTCGTAAAACATGGATAAGCCCACTTCTAAGTTATATATTTCAAAAATTCTAGTTGAGTCTCTGTTCAGAGTTCTGAGCTATATACAGGCAAAATATTATTATATAATAGAAGCATTTTTCACAAAAGGAGAATATTTTGAAAATGGGTCATTCTATGTTCATTTTTTGTCAAAATATTGTACTTAAATAATTTTTTATAGTAATAATATACTTAAAACAATTTTATATACATTTTCTAATCTAAGTGACACTAAATATCATTAATATTATCCATTTATACGCTTTTACAAAATCACTCGGATACCTTAATCTAATTTTTGTTTTTATTATAAAATCTTTCTCAATTGAAGAAATCACGATGACGGATTGCAGCAGTTTCATGAGTGCAGATGGCGATCGCTTATGTTAGAGTGTGAAAATTACAGCAGCATAAAATACGATTCCGCTTGAATTCACTCGATCGCACACATTGAAGGGTTAATGCAGCCTCCGAATAACTTCTCGTGAGATCTCCGGTAGAATAAATTGATCGAAATCGGCTGTTTATGATCACCGGAAACGTTTTGGTTTAGTTTCAAAACACGACACATGGATTCCACATGTTCTTACAGAAAGAAATTTTCTCCATCGCATTGACATTTCTGATTTTTGATACGCAAACGTCAAGAAAATGGTCCACTTTTTTAAGCGAATCATCAACAGAGGTAAGAAATAAGTTATCTACAACAGTGCTAAACACAAGAGAACAAAGAGTAAAAAAGATGAACCAACTCAAAAGTACTTCGTAAACCGATATTCAACAAAAAAGGTGATGCTATCTGATGGAGTTTCAATGGATTATATATATATGTGTGTGTAAGGATAATTAAATTAGATTTAAAATTAAATTCCCGATATAGCACTTAATTTTTAGTTTTCATTACATCTTCAAGTATTAAATTAATCATCCAATTATTTCTCCAAAACATATGGCCTAACCACTAAACATTTCTGATCCCAGGTCATTATATTTAATAGCTCTATATGTCAGAATTAATTTTCAAGTATATATAATAAAATACGAGATACTTCACACAGCTGGCTTAAGTGGTAAAACACTTAGATTTCACTTTGGCGTGCTTTTTCTCTTAGCGTCAGATGATGTCGAGTATTCATTGAATAAAGTTCCTTTTTTAAAATTAAGTCTGATTCTGGCTTGAAACATGTCATATATGTATTTAGCTTTTACTGGACATATCGTTATCAATTCTGATGTGTACTGTCATCAACTCAACACACACAAATTTAATGATTCCCTCAAACAACTTAGTCCAAAGTTGATCAACGGGAAAGGTATAGAGTTCCTCCAAAATAATCTGAGTTTTCATAAAAGTTTGGTAACTCAGCCAAAAGTATTTTTACAGCGTAGATGAGATATACTATATATACTACACCCACCATATTCTAAAGATTAGGAATTTTTTAATTTATTTTAGTTTCTACAAATTTTTTTAGAAAATAAAACTTTTACATCAAATGTGAACGTCAAAAATGATTTCGATCTGGCTTTTACTAACAAATTACAGAAATTTTATGAACGTGAAATTATCTTCCACTCAGAAAGATGGCAAAAAGTATTGGACAAAACTGAAAAATACATAGTTCAATAAAACATTTATACATTATAAGAAAATCATCTTTCACATTTCCCCCCAAAAAATACCGAAATTACTTTTCGAACAACCCAATATATTTAAGAGAGTGAATGTACTTCTAGAGTTTAAAAAGTCATCCAACTCCATTGAATTTTTTTCGTATTTCCCCCTTCCATCCGATTTAATCCTCTCTTTTTTTAACACCCACGCGCTGTTTTTAGTAGTTATATGGGGAAATGATCGATTTATTTTCAGGAGATTTGAACACGCTTATGTTATTCAGTGTGATGTAATCGAATAAGAAAGGGTTCAACTGAAGGAAGTCAAGAGAAGGATTAGTAACGATGGAGATGAGTACTTCATTAAAACGATAAGATTAAATCACGTATATATGATATGAGTTGTCAAAATGTTATGTAAAATAAAGAGACTTCCAACTAGAAACCAATGTTGGAAAATAACGGTTTTTGAAGGGAAAAAAATAATTAGTAGTATATTTCTCACATTTTTTAATTCAAGATGAAAAAATTGAAAAGAATTAGGTTATGTGTTTTTTGATGAAACAAATGTTGTTTACATACTTCTATGTATTGTTTCATCTACAAATTTCACCCAATTAAAAGACCTCGCCAAATGCTATCATTACATACGAGAACAAGATCTTTGATTGGACATGCATGAAAACAGTTTTCCTCTATCTTTTGAACGTCCTTTCATTTGACGAATTGATCAAAGGTATATATAGTTACCATTTAGAATTATAGCTAGCTATAAAGAGAAAACCAAAAAGATTAATAGATAATATCAGTAATCAAGTAAATAACGTACCCATCTCGAATTGCTGTGAAGGGTATAGAATTAGTAATATTAGAATCAATATTATAATATATACATAATTAACAATTTTTAATGTAATAAACAATGGTATTATCAAATAGAAGGAACTTGCAATGCAAAAATTCAGAAAAGTTACACCTTAACCCTTTATCTACCGACGGTACCACTCACTTTAAAATGACATAAAATAACCATTTTTACGAATACTCTGACGATACTTAGCACTTTTAATTCCACTCTTCCAAGATATAGGGCAGCACGGGTTCTATGATGAGTATTTTAGTGGGGAAGGTTTAGAGCAGAAATTGGTGCCTTTTCAGCTGAGGGCATTTTCGGTGGATTGCGATGATTGTCATTTTTGTTCCGAAAAAATAGTTAAAGTTTAAAGGTAAGTGCCTTATTTTTTTGTATGTTGATGAGACCTTAGAAAACGATTTGATAATTTATTTTAAACGAACAGTGTCTATAATTAATTTTATACTTGAATATCCTGAATTAATTAATTAGCTCTAACGGATTAAATTTCCCAAAGTTGAATATTTTTTAATATATATCCCTTAATTTTCAATGTAGTGATTCAAAAAAAAATATATATATTGCGTGAAAAAAACTGCAGCAAATCATAATACGGTAGATAAAGGGTTTAATATTTTCTCTGCACTAAAAATACTTACATAATGATATTGCTACAATGCTTTATTTGTATTAATAATTACTGTTTTTTTTAGTCCTTATTCTTGACTTGAGAACCTGTTCTTCATTACATGTATGCATGATAATACAAATGTAATAAGTATGATAACATGTAATCATTCTTATTATCAGGTTCTTAAATTTAAGCTGTGATCACGATAACCTAGTAGTCATGATCACGAACTCGTGTACACGTTTTTCAAGTCGTGGGTTCGAGTCCTGGTGCCAGTGCAGACCCACTGGCATAACATATAAACCTTTTGAAATCCAAATTTCTCTTACGTTGATGTTATGTGGAAGTTTGGGGAGTGAGGTCCCAGCTGAAATGTCGTCTCTTAAGTTTAAAATAACGAAACCGGTTGCCGATAGCCCGCACGCAGCTTCAAGAAATGACAAAAGAAAAAGATCAAATTAAATTTAATATAAGCTGTACAGAGAAAATCTTAAAAATGTTTTAGACTTTTCAAATGAATTATTTTTGGGTAGATTTTGATATACCTTAAAATATTCGTATAATAAAAAAAAAAATTTAATTATTTATTTTTTTTTTTTTTTTTTTGTTATTGCTACAGAAATTATTAACAATATATTACTTGAATTCTACACTAATAGCTAATTGACAGACTTATCAGCAAATATAAAAACAATAGTAGTGCAAGTAACCCCCGTATAACACAGGAGGTAGGTTCCAAAAATTGCCGTGTTATGCGAATAGGTGTTATAAGAAACAAGGAGTTATAAAATGAAAAGGTTCCAAAAATTTAAACACATTATATTATATTTTAATAATTAGTATAAAGATCTAATAAAAAAATTTTAGAAGAAATATATATTAATATGAATAAACAATGTTTTCTTCGTCCTCGCTAAATATATATGTTGCTGTTGTAGCTAGTGCCACCTGATAGGCAAAAGCCAGATCAAGGCCCACGAAATTCATCATGGTAAAGGGCTAAGTGACGCCTGTCGTTATCCGTAGCTTTGAGCACCATACAAATGACTGAACGATTTAGCTCGGTTTCACCCCAATTTTGAGGGAGACCCTGGGGTGGTCAGGGTCCTCCCGCCTCTCTTCCCTTTCCACAACCTCACGAGAGGACTTGCGGCTTGACGGCAATTTAAAGTACCCTCATGCCGCGAAGGCACTATACATTTGCAAACATCCGTGTCTTCTCCGGGATTCGAGCCCAGGCCCAACGGCACAACAGTCAGCGTCGCTAACCACTGTACCGGATGGATGACGCTAAATATATATAAGCACTATATAAACTATTGTTATATTTATCTTTTAAGAGACTTTTTTTCCCCTCCATAATTATACAGGGTTATAGATTAATCCATATAAAAAAGCATACTTATTATTTCATTAAGAAAGGTTTTGAGTACTACTTATAAGAAAATTTTTAATCTGCGTAGCCTAAAGAGTCACGCTATTTAAGTTTTAAAATGTAGTTAAATATTAATAGTTCTGAAAAATTCTGCAAGAGAAAATCAGATAGTACGTACGCGCTCGAATGAAAAATCTCAAATGAGGCACCTTCCGCAATTAAAAGCTTTACTGTGTTTACTGAGTTGCTGTGTACGGGTATATCCCTGATTTGAAATTAGATAAAGTTCACTTTTATAGTTTTTATTACAATTCATGTTGTATGGAGGTTTTACTCAATTCGCATACCGTACTAGAGTAAATCCGTGCGATACGAAGTGTGACACAAAAAAATTACGAGACTGGTCCAATAAATCATTGTACTGACAGAATCAGTTCTTCGTAGCAGTATCATCTTCAAAGCAGTTCCCTTCAGTATTCACACACTTCTGCATTCGGTGTTGCCATTGCTGGTAACAGTTCTGGAACGTGTTTTTTGGAAGGCCCTTCAGGAGATTCTCCGTTTTTACCTGAACCTCTTCATTTGAGGTAAAATGGGCTCCAAGCAAGATTTAACTGTAGGAAATAAAAAAAAGTCGCATAGGGTCAAATCAGGTGAATGAGGAGAATGCCTAATCACAGTAATGTTTTTGCTGGTCAGAAACTGCTTGACAGATAGGGCCGTGTGAGCGGATGCATTGTTTTGGTGCGACAGCCATTCATTACTCCCCGAGCTTTTTCACACGAAGTCTTTTTAGTACTTCAACGTAGTAGTGTTTATTAACAGTATGACTACTGATGTGAGTAGGAAACCACTCATTTAACGAATTTTTGCAATGTTTTTGTCTGTAATCGCTGAGACCTTGGGCGCACAGCAGGTTCATCATCTTCCACACTGACCCTTCCCCCTGAAAACCACTTATACCATCCAAACACATGTTCACGAGACAAAGCTTCATATCTATATAAGCCTCGGTTAATATTTGAAATGTTCTCGAGGCAGATTTCTTAAGTTTCTCTTGATGTTGATTCAGCATTTTTCTGGCAGAATACAGTTGTGTGAGTGAGTGAGTGTGTAGGGTTTTATGGCGCAAGAGAAATTTTGGCTATGCTGCGCCAAACATTTGTTAAAAAACTTAAAATGTTTTATAAAATATTTAAAAAGAATGACAATACAGTTTTCAAAAGTTAAAATTTCAAATCACATAAAATCGTTTTCAAGTAATTAAAGAAAAATTTGGTGGGGATTCCCCCATTCACAAGTCAGACTATATCTTAAAATAAAAACATAGAAAAAGACGAATGGAACATGTTAGTTTAAAACAAAGTTAGACAATACAAGTGATCAAAAAATTAGCTTTTATTTTTTCTGAATCGGGTTGGAATTAACGTGCGTAAATAATTCTCAGGATTGTTTATAAAACATTTTTTTATGTGCGAATTTATCCGTAGGATCTGGCTCAAGTTCCTCCTCCACGTCATACATAAGCATGTCTTCGTCATCAGTAGTATATTCTGTAGGTGCTGACTTTCTGGGTTTATGTGGAGCCATTTTTATTCCAATTTCTGTACTTTTGGGCGCTTTCTTCTATTTTTTGAATTCTGTTTAACATTCTGTGGGATTTTAGATGTATTAGAAATTTCGCTATTGGGTGTAGTAGTTTCAGACTCTGATAAAGAAACTGATGGTTGAACTTTAGTTGAAAGTGCGGCGAATTTATTAGAAGTTGTAGGAACTGTGTTCGCTTCAGTTGATAAAGATGAGGCAGAGGTATTCAGGCTATTGTCAGGGGCAGAAGCAGAAATGGGTTCAGGTAACTGAGATTTTGTGGTTCGTTTTATTGAAGATGCGGAAGGCAATAGGTTTACTTGAGTGGTAGACGACGAAGTGGAGACTGAAGGAATTGGAGATGAATTTGGCTGAGGTATGGATGATAGAGGTGGAAGTAATTGTAAAGGCGGGCACTTGATTTTAGTAATATTTTCATCTGTTTGTGTTGTACTGGTAGCAATTGAGGGTTTGGCAACTTGGGCGTAAATTTGAGATAACTGTGGGGCAATTAACTTTCGGGCTTCAAGGTATGATATATTTCTGTTAGTTTTAATGACTTGAATTTCCTTTTCAGTTTTCCATTTAGGACACAGTTTTGAGTCGGAGGAATGAGATTGTGATCAATTGACGCATTTCTGCTCCAGACTGCAATCTGTGGAAGAATGACCAACAGATGCACATCTAGAGCACGTCAATTGCCCACGACAGGAAGTTTGAGAGTGACCGAACCTCTGGCATTTGAAACAGCGCAGAGGGTTCGATATGTAGGGACGGATTTTACAATTTAAATAACTGGCTTTTATTGTGTTTGGTAGTTTTGGACTATTAAATGTTAAAATTAAATGTTTTGTGGGAATAATTGTAGAGTCTTTTTTTATTGTGATTCTCCTGACCTGAGTTACACCCTGATCTGAAAATCTCTCAAGGATTTCAGCCTCAGAAGTGCACAACAGGTCAGGTTCAGAAATGACACCTCGGCTAGAATTAAGGGATTTGTGCGGAGCTACAGTTAGAGGACAATCTAGAAAAGATTTCGCGAGCAGAAACGATTTTGTTTGAATAGCGGAGTTTGTTTCAATGAGTAGATCCCCGGAACGTAAACGTTTTACAGGTTTCGGTTCATCACCTATTCCTATGAGGACTTTGTGAACAGCAAAAGGTGACTTATTTGACATTTCATTATTTTGAAGTGAAAGTAGTAAGAATCTCTGGTATGTTGTGAAATTTCATCGACGTTGAGAGTGGGTAATACGAGGCTTTTACCCTGGCACAGCAGCATTGGATCCATAAGCGCGAGAACAACTTCGTCCTGGCGTGCCTCCACTCACCACGGAGTCCAACAAGGGAGGTAGTGTGCCGGTCATCTGGAAAATACCAGGCACGGCGCTTACTTGGAGTACACCCAGAATATAATGCAACAGCATCAGGGAGAGGATCCAACGGGTAAACCCGCCACCTCTTATCTGCAGCACTAACCCTGCAGCAGTGTCTCTTCGGGGACACCGAAGAAAGGTACCACCAGCCATTGACAGGAGCGGGTTCACTCCTGCCACCCATCTACAGTGAAGCGTGGGCCAAAGGGAACGCAGAGGTATCCCTAGGCCATCAATCTCCTCCATACGGGAGAAGCGTGAGCAAAGGGAACGCAAAGGATCCCCAGAACACCATTTTCCACCTTACGGAACGCCGCACACGGCAAACATGCGGGTTGGGAAACCAACGGTGTTAGTCGAAAACAAAGAAAGCAACATAATTAAAGTATTTTAAGAAATATACGAAAAATAATCTAAATAAACTCAATACAAAAGGTAAACCGAAATATGTTAATAATAAATAGTACAACGATTTAATCATGTACATCTTAAAGAACATTGGTCTGTGGTCTCGACGTGAAAAGAAGAAAAGGGATATTTGAATGGCAAGAAGGAGGGCCGAAAATAGAGAAGGATCACTAGGGTATCCCGGGTTCGTGAAGCCCGTATTTACCAAAGACAGTAAACCCCTTCGGAAAAGGAAAAGATCAATAGGGTACCTCGGGATTGTGACACCCGTACTCACCTAAAGAAGGTGAGCCCCCTGAGGGAGGCAGAATACAGTTGCGCGTTTTCACTCAATGTCGCAATCTCAACCGGCGTGATAGATTAAGGCGAAGCTGGCCACTTGGATAGAGGAAGGGAATGGGATGAAAGCACCAAAACAGTTGCGGCCAACTCCACTCTTTTTTCAAGCTACTTCTTTTTAGTCTCGTTTTTTTGTGTCACACCTTGTAGATGTACCGTGTTATACTGGCGTTTCCTGCACATTTAAAAGTATTAGCTTGTTTAAAAAATGAACAA
Source organism: Trichonephila inaurata madagascariensis (assembly GCA_019973955.1). Taxonomy (NCBI): domain Eukaryota; kingdom Metazoa; phylum Arthropoda; class Arachnida; order Araneae; family Nephilidae; genus Trichonephila; species Trichonephila inaurata. The sequence continues at coordinate 46,526 of BMAV01001627.1, forward strand.
TGAGATTTTATATACCTACATTTACTACGGCTACTCGATAATTGTTGAAGCAGAAATATATAAACCAAATCTTTAGTGTAAGAAACTGAGAGACGTTTAATACACGAATAAATATTATTGTATTAAATAGCACCATGAATCATGCTCTGTAGTCCCATTCCTTTATCTTCACACTGTTTCTGAAGATGACATTCATAAAACGACAAAAAATAGATGTAATAAGATCAAGTAACGATAAGGTGAATGGCCATTCCTTCAAAAAGAATCTGAATACTTGCAGTCAATTTTTTTAATGTAAGATATTTGTTTCTTTTGATCATAACTATGGAATTGCACGAAATCAGGAATTCATAAAAATACTCTGAGTAAAAGAACTTAAGGATATGTTATTTGAATACTGAAGGGAGTGAATGAATATTGTTCAGCTATTCGAGGGCTTTTGGCGATGGAACTCGTCATTTTGAACCATGGTCAAGTGACGAGGACTTATCATTTAATTCCACAGCTTTAAAAAGAAATAATAATCTTTTATCAATTAATGATTATATAGTTTAATAAAGAATCCTGATAAGATATTACAAAATGTTTTGCACATTTAAATTTTATTATTGTTGTAATAAACAATGTGAGTTTTTAGTGTAAAGCCCTTTTTACTAACGATGAATATTTTAGATTCCTTTCATGTACAATTTTTCTTACCTTAAAAAAAAACTATATCAGAAGAAATTAACACAAAAAAGCATTTACGGATCAATAAAATCAATAGATAAATAAACATATTTTACTAATCAAATTGAGAACTCTCTTTGGGTATTAGATCTAATATCAGGCTTTCCAAAACTCAAGAATGATATATTTTCTGGCTAAAAGCGCGATTTAGGTACTGCATTAAGATAAAATATTGTTCCAGGGCACGCGTCTATAATGTATATCGTTAAACTGTTTACATCATATATAAGAAATACCACTTACATTAATCCCACGAAAGGTTTGTCAAATGGACACATTATTATTAGAGACTTTGTCACACACACACGCGCGCTGAAATAATAACTCATGGAAGCACTTAGCCATATCTACATTGACACTTCAGATACAGTTCCGGCAAGAGACACTTTTGCTCTGACGTTTATCCATTGGAGAAGATCTGAATGGTATTCAAAGTATCAGAAAATGTGGATCATCCATTTTTATATCTTTAAGGTATCCGACTAATTTTCGGAACCGTGATTTTGCAAAAGAGTATAAATGGATAATATTTCGGATATTTAGTGTCACTTAGATTAGAAAATGTATGTAAAATTGTTTTAAGAATATTATTACAATAAAAAATTATTTAAGTACAATATTTTGACAAAAAATTACGTCCTCCCATTGGTGTGGTGTGGTAGTTAGGAGAGGGGGTGCCAGCTCACAGGTGTCGTCCACGTCACTTGACCATGGTTCAAAATTACGTGGTCCGTCGCCAAAAGCCCTCGAGTAGCTGAACAGTGCGACGTTAATATTCAATCAATCAATTTGACAAAAAATGAACATAGAATGACCAATTTTCAAAATATCCTCCTTTTGTGAAAAATGCATCTATTGTAATAATACACTCACTTTCAAAAGTTAAGCACGAAGATGTAAAATGCAAAAAAATCAACAAATACTGCTTTGATTGACACAAAATTTGGCAGTAAAGTAGCATATATATTTATACATAAAACAAAATCAATAATTATATACGGAAATGAAAACAATATTAAATTTTTGTAAGTTATCAGATAATGTCATACTGGAGACTTAAACAGAAATATGTATAAAGTGAAAATAAACAGCATAAAATGAAAAAAAAGGACATTAACAGGGTATGTGATCCCCCCTCATCTGTATACAAAGTTTACACCTTCTGACCATGCTTTCAATTAGGTGGTCAACCACCGCAGAATTAAGCAATCGTCATTCTTCTTGTAGACCAGTTTCCAGCTCAATAAGAGTGGTTGGGAGTGGGAAACATGAAGATAAAGCACGACCGAGAACATCCCAAAGATTTTCAATGGGATTAAGGTCGGGCGAATATGCTGGCCACACCATACGCGCAAACCCTTCACTCTCCAGGTAGTCACCGACGATGTCAGCTCTATGGAGACGTGCATTATCCTCCATTAAAACAAAAGTAGGGCCAACTGCTGCAGCGTACAATCTCACAATGGGTTCTAGGACATCATCTCGATACCGGACAGCCGTCACAGAGCCCCATTTAAAGATGTGCAGGTCGGTGTGGTATCCTAATGAAATCCCTGCCCACACTATAATGCTTCCGCCTCGCAATGCGTGATGCTCGGTGATGTTTTGGGGCTGATTGCGTGTTCCTTGTTTACGCCACATCCTTATACGCTTGTCATCTGGCTCCAGAGCAAATCTTGACTCATCAGTAAACATGACATCGCCCCAGTCAGACACAGTCCAATTGCCATGTTCCCGGCACCACTTTAATCGTGCCCCTCTTCATTGGACGTATAGAGGAACACAAACTCGAGGTACCCGGGTATACAGTCCATTCATATGTAATCTTCGGCGTACAGTAGTTGCAGATATAGCCTTACCAAGGGACGCTGTAACCATAGATGTCACACGTGTGGAGGTCGCTCCGCGATTCCGCTTGGCTACAATAGCAATATATCGATCTTCTGCGGGGGTTGTAACCCTTGGGCGACCACCTACGGGCCTTCGGACAACTGTCTGTGTGGTTTGGAATTGTTTCCATAAACGTGAAATTACAGAATAATGAACGCCGAAAAAAAAGAGCAACATCTGTAATCGACTGTCCTGCTTCAATGCGCCCCACAGCACACCAGCGCTCAGAATCTTCCATTCGTTTTCTGGAAGTCATAGAAACACGTATGTCTTAAAAACAAATTGTACGAAAGTTTTAAACACCTTCTATCAGCACTTACAATCACAATTTCTGTAACCCTTCATAAAGCTGGCTTCTTATAAGACTGCCCCTTTTGCATATTTCTTGACATGAAAGCACGATTGGCTGTTACCTGACATATTTGCATACTTCCATCTACCTGTGCAGCGAATTGCATCCTCTTCAATTCTGATTGGCTTCCGGAAATTAGCATTTTCCTCTCCGTTCTTAATTTTTGGAAGTGAGTGTATTTTGCCTGTATATAGCTCAGACCTCTCTACAGAGGCACAACTAGAATTTTTGAAATATATAGCTTAGAAGTGGGTTTGTCCATATTTTGCTACAACAGAAGGGAGAAATTTTAAGAAAAAAACGCCGATACTTATTTCAATTGGTGGTAACTCTGAAAATAATGTGAATTTTTCAAAAATCCTAGTTCAGACTCTCTGGAGAAGTCTTTACTTTATATAAGCACACACACAAAATATTATTATTTTAGAAGCATTTTTTATAAAAGGAGAACATTTTGAAAAAAGATTATTCTAAGTTAATGTTTTGCCAAAATAGTGTATTTAAATATTATTTTTTTTGTCAAAATGTCCTTAAAACAATTTTATGCATGTATTCTAATCTAATTGACACTAAAGATCATGAAAATTATCCATTTATGCACTTTTTTAAAATCATGGTTCCAAACGTAGGCGGATACCTTAATCATAGTAGCAAATTTCATTTGAAGTAAACGCGTGTTCCACAAGAGTTTCTTGAATTACTGAGCGTTGTTTTAATATCATTGAAGCTTTCTCAAGAAGCAGTCGTGTTCATATATATCTAATTAGGCGTTTCAGTTACAACGAATTTTTGCGTGCGTGTGATAATTACTTAAAATCAGAACTTTGTAATATCAAATTCAAAAATTCGAATACCCTATTTCGAAACGCGTCTCATCTCATCTTCCTGTAAAGGATTAAAACATTATTTTGATATATTTATTAGTGATTCCTCGTTAAAGACTTTGAATTTTTGACAGATTTATTAGCGATTCCAAGTAACAGAATATCATAAAGTCTTACACGTGCCTTACTAACCAATTGAAACTCTTCCCTAAAATAATAATATATGATGTAATTTCTATAAATAACTTATATTTCCCTTCGCTTGAACACGTGATTATATTTTTGTATTACGTTTCCCTTGTTTTCCCTGGCATACTTAAAGGTGAAATTTGAATAATTTCCTTTCTTATATTTTTACTCATAGGCGAAATGTGCTCTCAAAATAGCTTTCCTAGTGCTAAAATTAAATAAACAATAATTGGAGTAAAAAAAATCAACTGAATTGCCACGACTACATCATCACATTTAACCAAAAAAAATACCTCTTAGCGGTTTATTTCATATATACATTATTTTTTTTTATTTTTAATCTTAATTATTTAATTAGGAACTGTAATAATTGTTTTTTTCTTTTTTTGATTATCGGCTTTGAGAGTTTTAATTGTAGGCTCAATTGTATCATAAAAATATTTTTTTTTCAGTCACAATTAAAATTATTTCGCTTTTCTATCTCCACTAATGTTCATCTTCAAAGTATAATAAGTCCTTTTCCAACAAAATTAAAGGAGGGAGGGGGGGGGGGGGTGTCATACAATGTGTAAGCGGCAATTGGTCAATTCTACATTAATAAAAGAAACTTTTTAAAGATCAAAACCTAACAATAGGAATGTATGCAGTTCCGTGTCATGTGTGGGGCGTCGAAGTTTTTGTTGAATCGAATGTTTGAGGCTTGATTTCACTAAAGACACTTCGTGTAGCGGAGTTCAGTTTGTCGGAGGACTATGCTCTCACGTTGGCATTGAGAGAAATTTGGAGAGAGTGATGCCATCTCTTCGTCACTAAACAGAATTCAGAATTACATGACCCGTTGCCAATATCCCTTGGGTTGCTTCCAAATGTGACGTTCGGTCAGTCGAATCACATGTAACCTGGGTTTTGCTCATTCCCCTATGAGATAGACTTTTGGTGAGTCGACTGCAAAAAAATCGAATTTCAGCTCAGATATTACTTTACAATTCATACGGCAATTTCTAAAGATATTTAAATAATGGAACATTTCTGTTAGAGAGAGTAACAATGGCATCTAATAAAAGCGTATAGGAAAAATAAAAGTTTTAGTAATGAATATAAAGGAAAGTAAAATTTAAAAAATTGACCGCAATCCGAAGACTTTTAAAACCGCACATTAGTTCCATTCAATTGGATCATTTTTCTCCATCATTAATACAGTCTAGTTCAGTGATACTTAACCTGCAATCCACAGGTGGCCCACCGGACTTTACTGAGTGGCCGGGTGAGGGCCCATTGCACTAAGAAATTCAAGTACTGGAGAACAATTTACTATAAATTTAGCGGGAAATTCTATCAATCAAGCAATCAAATATATCAATTTTGCTATTTGTTTTTTTTTAATTGTAAAATATGAAAGCAAAAGAGGCTTGGTCATAGATGAAAGGAAACAGAAATAAAAATAGTAATAACAGTAAAAAAAATACTTAAAAATAAATATTTTCATGTGTGACCAAAAAGTTAATATATTAAAAGATCGAAATACCGTTTATTTAACAGAAAAGACATTTCTTATGAACTTAAAGGATTGTAGTTCCAGAGGTATACTACTTTTTTCTGAATAATACCTCGAATAAGTGACTTCAAAACATAAGACTATTGCGTACGTACATTTCAGGTTTCTTCGTAAAAAAGGGAGGGAGAGTTGAGTTATACAGTGAATATACCTAAAAACTAAAATTTGCAGCTTGAAAGTATAAGTGTGCGCTACACGCCAGATTTTACGGTATACTCCCTCTTTAAATACTATTTAAAGATATATTCTTCTAAGCGTGGAATAAGGTCCCCCGAAAACACCTTTTGCTTCTAAGAGGGTTCCGTGAGTCGAATAACTTTGAAGGCTATTTGTATATGTAAGGGAAATGTTTTCAATTCTACTGCCATCTGTTGAGTATTTAAAATAATATTTGACATCGATTATTACACTTTTAGGAACTTCAGCCATATATACCTCAATACACTTTTTTTTTTATGAAAAGGTGTTTTTTTGTTTTTTTTTCATTACTTTTTTTTATAAGAAATAGGCTCATACATGAGATTTTTTACGCAAAAAAAGAAACAATATTAAAACTTAAACAATATTAAAAATGAATTTTGTAAAAAATAATAAAGTTTTGAAAAAGAATTTAGGCTTATTCTATGTAAAATATTTCTGTTAAGGTAAAATGCCATTAATTTTATTTTCAATTGAATAGTTTTATTATTTGTACTCGTATTATTAATTTGAAATCCTAGAAAACTAGCAAATATTTTGTCTTAGTGACAAGGAATAATTAAGATAGAAAATTTTTCATCATATTCTTTTATTATCATAAACACGTACCACATATACTTTTTCAGACGATGTCTATTGCTTTCCTCTTTTGAAAGTTGAACAAAAAAATAGTAATTAAAAAGTAAATACTTAATTCCTAAAAGAAATTTTTTTCATTATAAAATTAATACATTTGTAAATGTTATTTTTCCTCAACAAAAAAAGGGGTAAACTATTCCATGAATGACAGTAATCTAATTAATGTATATAATTAAGACAATTTTTCTTAATTTAAACATTTTATTTGTGGAAAAGGGAAACTCTTTGAATACGAATTTCTCAACCAAGATTTTCCTTTATTTCCCCTTCAATATTGTTGACTTCGTAATTCTGAACCATGGTGAAGTGACAAGGATGGACCAGAGCTAGCACCACCTTTCAAATCTTCCACACCACACCAACGGATATAAACAAGCACTCACACAATACAGTGGCAAAACGGAGAACATTTGGGACTCCTGCAAAGTCAAGTTTTGAGCTCCCTAGAACCCTGGGTCCCCCGCGATGCGGGGTATACGTTACGCCACTGCTCACACATCTTATAGCATCGTAAACGTTTGATACCTTGAGTTTATGCCTTCAATAATATAACTAAACAGCGTTATTGAGAAATATTATATATATATATATATATATATGACATGATTTTAGAGTCAGAAACAGACTTAGTTTTAATATATAAAGGTCTTTATTTGATCAAAGTTAGACATCATCTGATGCAAATAGCAGAGAGGAAAAAAGCACGCCACCGAATCTTAAGAAGGTTAAACACTTAAAACACCGATCGCGGCGTTCAAGAGTGCTCTTGAAAGTTAATGCTGACATATAGGGCTATTAAATATAACGATCTGGAATTAGACATGTTTATTGGCTAGGCCATATGTTCGGAAGAAATAAATGGGTCATTAGTTTGATACTTGAAGAGGTGAGGAGGTAATATAAAAGTGAATTACTAGATAGGGAATTTAATTTTTAATCTAATTTAATTATCCTTACATTTGCCCCCCAATTTTAA
>BMAV01001627.1:64241-78992 GCA_019973955.1 Trichonephila inaurata madagascariensis
TTGATTTTAAAATATGAAGATATAATTTCTTACATTTTTTTCACTTAAAAATAAACTTTTCTTAGTAGCAAACAAGATGAAGGGATAAAATAACTTGTTAGCAAAATTTAAACTTAAAAAAAATCAGTATTCAACGTCTATTTTAAGTGTATAAACAAAAACAAAAATACTATTATGTATTAATACACAATTTCAGTAACATATATATTACTGCACACTTTTGAAATTCTAAAACAGTTTTGTAAAGGAGAGTAGGTGTTTACAAATGTAACCCAATTGAACAAAACAAGAGCTATTGGCAATGGATGTCATTTTTAAACCATGACCAGGTTCCATAAAGGCATTATTTCTGGAGGAAAATATTACATTCATTTAATACAATTGTTGAATTTAAAATAAAATTCCAGATTTGTATAAGCTAAAATTTCCATCAAGTGTATAAAATGAATAGTATGTTGTTATTTAAAATGAAGGGAATCTATACAAAGATAAATAATTTTATTTATCTAAGTTTATTAGAGACAGTTTAATGACTTATATAATACTTTAAAATTGAGGAGAAAAAATATTACTGAGTGTGAAATATTACTTATATTGTATACTTAAAATATACCTTTAGAAAATAGAATGATAAAAATTTGTAAAAATATGAGCATTTGATAAAAGTTTTGAATTAAATCAGCTATTCATGATTTCCTTAACAATAGTTTTTCATCAGTATTAAATATAAATACTATGCTATATTACAATTATTTGCCAAATGCATCTAACAAAATATTTTAACTAATAAAAGAGAAATATCAGAAATATATAAACTCATAATTTACTAGAAATATATTGTACAGTAATTCAAACTGAGGGAAGTCTAGTGGTTATGGTCACAAACTTGTGGCCGCCAGGTCAAGAGTTCGAGGCCTAGGTCCACTCGACACTNTGGCTGTGTAGAGGAGCCGATGCATGTTCCCATGCCTCCCATTGGCATAGTATGATGGCTTCGACAGGAGGTCCAACTCAAGTGTTGACCAAGTCACTAGACCATTGTACAAAATTAGGAGGCCTGTAGCCAATTGCTCTTCTGCCCTATTACAGTGTGAGGTTAACAAACGCTCACTCCCTCGAGTGAAGCTATTTGAAACCCCTATTTGCAATGTTTACAGAATACATAAGAATAGAAGAATTTAGGAGTAATTGAAATAGAAATCTTAATTAGAATAGAGAAGAATATAACATTTCTTTTCCAATTATATTTAGACAAATATATTTATGAAAAAGTTTAAAAAGGTAGAATCATATGCTTCCATGCCTCACAGTAGTCTGATGTTTCAAATTGCTTCCACTTACCCTTCTAAATGCATATTCTTGATATTTTAATTATGTATATAATTCTCTAAAATAAAAAAAAAATGCTGATACTATATACTCAATTTAAAATTCAAAATCTACTTTTATATTACACAATTTTCTACCTCAGAAGTAATCTCTCTGAAAAGCCAATCAAGATAAAGTGAAAAATATAATTTGTCCAATATAGTTAAATATATATAAATAAAAATATAATGTTTGTTCAAAGCCGCTAATCTCCGAAAGTACTTGACCATTTCCTCTGAAATTTTGACATAACGTTGCATTTGATTCCGCGGACGGATTCTTATGCACTTATTTCATAATTCTCCCTAAATTGTTTAAAAATTAATTTTCGATGTTATGACCTCATATGATGTAATGATTCTCTCTGAATGCGAAAATTTATACTTAAAACACAGTTTTTTCGTGATTAATACATATTTTTACTATAGTTATGTTTGTTGATCATCATATTTATACATTTTATGTCTTTGATACATAATACAGTTTTGATGATAACTCAAGACTGGCCGCATGATCTCCACAAACGCGATCCTAAACTAAATTAATATATAATTTTTATTTTTCGTACTTATGTTGCTTTTAGTCGACCTTTAACCTAAAATCAAAAAGACATCACCAAATGCTGCAACATGTATTCACTAAGGGAAAACCATTCTATGCCTGTTTGTACACAATATTTTTTTACTCTTGACTGTGATTTTTTCTTCTAAGTATATAAGAAAGGATGCACATGGTTGGCAATTCACCGTGTAGGATACATACAAAATCAGGGTTGACATAGTTGTAATAGTACCTTTGTTTGGATCAGTTTTTATTGATCTTATCAAAATGTTGAACTTTAATTTTTTTTTTAGCTTTTTAACATTTAAGTATGTTATAGCTAGCTGAACTCAGCCACGCATTCCTGTGGCTCAATCTGGTTAAAAAGAAAGAAAATAAAACATATCTAATTACCCGCTTGCCCTTGAGGTAAGATTTTTTTTATATAAAAAAATATGTGTAAATATAGATAAACAAAACTTTTCTAAGCAGATTTCATTTGTAATTTAACAGGATACTCCAAGTTATTATGGCCCCACTAACATGGTGCTCATATCTGAAAAAGGGTCCCAAAGGAATTTGGATACTAAGGCTACTCAGAGCTGTTTTACAATTTCATATGTTTTTGTTTTAAACGAGTGCAGTCAATCGGTTTCAGTACATAAAATTGCTTTGCAGAAAATCAAACTTAGGTCATCATACTGACCATGCGAAACCAGTGCGAAGGGTAATTCCACATCAAATTGGAGTAGGCATCAGAAAACAAGCAAAACAGACAGATGGCTGAAATATGTGTCGAGGAAGCAGGTGGTCTTAAGATTGTTATCATTTTTTTCAAATTATGCTTTTTCAGTAATAAAGATAGTTCAGTTCTTTTTACATTTCGATTAATGTTAGTATTGTATTTCATTTTTGAATTTATTTTTAAGCTCGGGATATATTTTTTGGATAAATTTTATACATAAAATGCTAATTTAAATTTTGTATGCTACAGATCTGTTTGGTGTGATTTCAAAATCTCTCCACAAAAAGTAGTATACCGATTGAAATCCTCCACCTATTTTATCTTTCTCCAGTGATCCTAAATTAAATTATACATAGATTTTATTTTTTTGTACTTATGTTGCTTTTTTTAGTTGACCATTTACCTAAAATCAAAAGACATCACCAAATGATGCAATATGCATTCAATAAGGTGAAACCATTCTATGTGCCTGATTGTACACAATAATATTTTTTTGCTCTTGACTGTCAATTTTTCCACTAAGTAGTTGTTGAAATTTCTAAAAGTTGGGGCAATAACATTAGACTCGCAAAGGATCTATTTTGTGTGATTTCTTATTATTTGGTGTTACTGCAAAATACAACTGGGAAAGTTAAGATTTTCTGATGTATATATTTTGTGTTCGTTATGGTATTTACGTATTATCAAAACCATATTGGCAACACTATATGAAAGGAACCACATGGTTGCCCCAATTCACCGTGTACGAAACATACAAAATCGGGGTTGACATAGTTGTAATAGTACTTTTGTTTGGAACTGTTTTTGTTGATTTTATCAAAATGTTGAACTTTAATTTTTTTCATAGCTTTTTAACACTTAAATTTGTTATAGCTAGCAGTACTCAGCCATGCATTCCTGTGGCTCAGTCTGGTTAAAATAAAGAAATGAAAAAGCACACATTTCTAATATCTTTACCTGTTTGCACTTGAGGTACGATTTTTTTATATAAAAAAATATGTGCTAATATACATAAACAAAATTTTTCTAAACAGATTTCATTTGTAATTTGATAACAGGATACTCCAAGTTATTATTGTTTTTTTTGTCCATGTTATGAATCTAAAATTATTGACATTGTCTCCATAGGAGAAGTGCCAAGTTTAAAAATAAACTTAAACGGCTCTTTTTAAGGTTAAAGGGTTAATTTTACAGTGCTTATATGAGTAAACATTTTGTGTTGCTTCGTTCTTTGTGCAGATACAAAATTGTCTCTTCTGCCTACTCTAGAACAGCAGTTGCCAACCTTCAGCACTTCATGAACCACGTAACATATAACTTCATAATTTTTTGTGAACCACTAATAGGATAGACCACTATATGGCAGACGACAGCAGCTGTATTTATGTCTCCATACCCTGGAAAATAAACTTCATGAAAAGCAATAACAAACCAATGATCAACAGACTGAAGTGTTTTGCTACCAATTTACTATGATTACAATAGACTTTCAAATTTTGATGGTAAATCTGAAGAGTGTTAAAAGTGCCAACTGAAAGTTTTTAGTAAAGTAAAATCCATGTTCCATAATATGTTGTTTTTTTGCTCATCTTTTTTTAACTAAACTTCATAAAAGTATAAATAATGTCCCAATTTTCCTGCGAACCATCCAAAATTTCTCACAGATCACCAATTGATGACTGCTGCTCTGAAACACACAACAGTACATATGTATTAGCATCACCTTAACAAAGTTGGTACCTCATGTATCGCACCTTAGTATCTAAATAACAAAGATTCTAACTTTTTTTTATCGAAAAAAATCAGATTTGGATGGAAATGATGCGATTTGAATGGCGGTAATTTGGCTGGGGTGATGCTAATATTTAAGTACCCAGAAAACAAATACCGTAAAATCCGGCATATAATGTGCACTTTTAACACAAAAATATACGCTGTGTATAAAAATGATAGCTTTAAAAATAAAATTTAAAAAAAGAGATGAGCATTATAGAGAAATTAGACTGCGGCATTAATTGAAATACTGCTTATTTAAAAGAAACAGCATTCCTTGTGAGCTTAAAGGGTTGTTCTACTAGAAGTATTCTACTTTTTTTCAAAAACTTAGAATAATACCTCAGATAAAGGACTTCAAAATATAGAGCTTCAATATATAGAGCATTGTGCGTGTACATTCCAGTTTTCTATGTAAAAATAGGGTGCACATTATGCGGCGAATATACCTAAAAATTAAAAATTGTAGCTTGGAAGTACAGGTGTGTGTTATATGCCAGATTTTACAGTAATTTTCCATGTGAGAAGCAGTCTGTGTCTAGATATAAGCCACTCTATTTTAAAGATAGGCCCTTAAATTTGTTGATAACAATTGCTAATGCTAATTGAATTGTAAATTGCAAAAAAAATTTCCATCATTACCAACACTTTGTCGTAGATTTCTGCAGCAAAATCCGTGTTTATATTTGAATTTTCCTTGCATATTCGATTGAAAACATCTTCAGCCTCTCATTGTGTTGGAGTTGAGCCGTGTCAATTGATGTACATGCAAAGTTAAATATTTCATTAGCATTTTTTATTTTTTCCCTTTCTTATTGTTCCTGACTTTTCCTTTCTTTTAATAATTTGAAATTTAATATGTTTTTGTTTTACCTTTTTTTTTATCAAGTGCAGTCAATTGGCTTTACTACACAAAAATAACGCCTTGCAGGAAATCAAACTTAAGTCATCATACTCGCAAGGCAAACGGTGTAACGAGTGTAATTGCACTTCAAACTGAGGAAGAACGGGCATCAGCCAACAAGAAAAACAGACAAAGAATGACACAAACACATGCTGAGGGCGCAGCTGAGCAACATGCAGCCAGACTTGTGGATGCACATTCGCGAGCACAGTATTCGTGTTTTGCAACATCAGATCTGCTCTGCTCTCAGCAATAGAAATACAATAGGTTGCGAATGGCTGAATGATGTCAAACCAGAAACAGCACATCAGTCTCAAACATGACTTTGTGGGGAGCAATTACACAATAACAGTCACCTTTCATTCCGTTACAACCCAGTAGAAGATTATTGGTTTAGTCAGCATGTTATCAGCACAATGAATAAAGTGCATCCTTATTGCAATGCTCTGTAATTTAAGGGAGAAACAAAAGGAATGTTTTGTACCACTGAAAAAATTAAACTGCCTCTACTTGGAGAACCACCAGAGCCATTAAAAACTTTGCCTGACAGATACACTGCAAAATCAAAAAAATTTTCCTATATAACATCAGGAAATACAATTCATGCTTCCAAATGACAGTTTGTTGAAATGTGCATTTGTGAACATACCTCTGATTTAACAGAAATATCCATAAGCTCTGTAAAACTAACCCACAGCCCTCAATTAATCCAGAGTGCACATTTAAAATTTATCTTCAAACTTGCAAGTCTCCACTATGAAGACAATGTAAATAAATTTAGGTTCATAGCATGAGGACAAAAATAAGCTGTAATAACTACAAGTATTTGGTTTACAAATTACAAATGATATCAGTTAAGGAAAGTTTTGTGTAAATATATTTATACATTTTCTTTTATATAAAAAAATCATACCTCCAATACAAATGTTTAAATTTACTGAAAACATGTGTTTTCTCTTTAACCAGACTGAGCCACAGCAACCCGTGGCAGGGTACAACTAGTTTAAAATAAAAATCATTCAACACAGTACTATGTAGCACACATTTTCAGGTACATAAATTTTAATGTCTGTTCTTTTAAATTCTAAAATTGTTGAGCAAAGGTAAGATGATTTAAAGGGAAGGAAAATATTACTCACTTCATAAAATGTCTTAGTTGAATATACAGTTTTAGATATACAGATTCAAACTTTATACTTTCACATGGATAAAAACATTCTGAAAAAAAATTGACAATTTTATTTTAGATATATATTCATGCATTAAACAATAATTATAATAAATGTATCTATTCATAAAATAGGTGAAATATATTTCAAAACACTTGTGGAGAGACTATACAACAAAAATACTTTCTATTTACTTGTATTGCTTTAGCAAAACAAGCTTACACATTTAAGCCAAATCTATATAGTCAGATAATTTGATTTGAAAAAAAAGGGATAAAATCATGAAAATCTTGTTTCCAATACATTTAAATAAAATGAAAATTATAATTTTTTTACAAAAAAGTGTAGTATTTTTACTACCCTCCAATGGCTCACACATTTCTCATGCAGTGAAATAGTTTTTCTTACTTCCTAATTCATATTCAAGATCTTTTATTTCCATACAAAACACTTAAATAGAGTACTGAACCTATGTTACTAAGATTTAAATTCAGCATATGTAAATACCAATATTTTTTTTTAAACTAAAAATGAGCTCTGCAAAATGGAAAAAAAGATGAAGAGGAATAATAATTAGTAAATCAAGAAGAATGAAGGTTGAAATTCGGGAAAAAATTAATATTCACCACAGGACTCCGTATAAATTCAGAATAGTTTTTACTGCAGATTATCAAAAATTCTGAAACTGTTTTGCAAAGGCTTCTTTATATATGTGGAAATATATTAAATACATGCACCATAAAATTCTAGAATTCAATACAGAATTCCACATAATTATTAGAAACCTTTTCCCACAAAATGGTAATATGAATAGCACATTCTTCAAAGATGTTTCGATCAATTTCACTCATAATATGTATAAATAGTTTTTGTGAAAAAAATTTAATAAATACGTCAATACAGAACATAAAAAGATATGTATTTTCAAGTGATTCTAAAAGACACAAACTGTACAGAAATTCCATTCTATTTACTCTGTATTGTTTTGGGAATACATAATCTTACACACACACACAGATTTAGGACAAATCCAGAAAGAATGACTTAAAAAGAAAGAGAAACAATTTCAATCAACAGAATTTATTTTAAAATTAATTAAAAAAATTTACGGTGCATTATTTTCTTGTATTGTGTAATGTATCATAGGTTGTTGATGTGCTCAAGCTACTGTCTACTGTTTAGAATGTTTATACGGGACAGCTTAGTTGGTTATAAAATGCTTGAAAATAGTGGTGAAATTATGTTACTGAGTTTGATATATTTAACAAAAATATGTTAAACATTGAAGAGGAATAAGAATTAGTAAATCAAGAAGAATGAGGGTTGAAATTCAAGAAAAAAATTACTATTCACAACAGGAGTCTGTATAAATTCACAATTGGTTTTGCTGCAGATTATTTAAAATTCTGAGATGGTTTTGCAAAGGCTTCTTTAACTCTATGGGGGGAAAATACACACACCGTAAAATTTAAGGCGGGGGTCATTTTCTAGTACTGTGCAAAGCATTAAAGGCTGTTGATGTGGTCAAACTACTTTCTACTGTTTAGAAAGTTTATAAGGGACAGATCAGTCATTTATATAATTCTTGAAAATAATGGTGAAATTATGTTACAGAGTTTGAAACATTCAACACAGTTATGTTAAAATATGGGAGAAAAAAATATAAACCCTTGATAAAAAAGTTTGCATGGAATTTGTAATTCATGATTTTATCAACAAGTTTTTAATACAGCACATAATATGAATACTATATCACATTAAAAAAGGGTTGGTGAAATTTCCAATACATATATTTAATCTAAAAGAGCAGAAATATTATAAATATGTAAGTTAGAAGAAACACATTTTACTTCAACTGAAATTGAGGAAAGCTATTCAAGAACTTTTTCTGGATTCAAAATGTTGTAAAAATACTCAAGAAAACAAATTCAATAGAGATTTAAATAGAAAATTTCGTTGTGAAAAGAAACAAGAAACATTTTTTCTTACAAATATTCACCAAACAAAATTTTAAAAATTCTGGAAAAGGATCATGTTTATATTACATTACAGTATCAAACAAGTTTCTCACATGGTCAAATTACTTTTTCTCCATTTTCTGAAAACACATTCAAAACATTTAAATTATAAATAAACTATTTCAAAATAGCAGTGCATCTATGATACTGAGTTTTAACTTAATCAATACTAAAATTATTTCACCTAAAATAAGTCTCCAAAAAAGGAAAATGAGACAAAGGGGGGGAAGAACAAACTGTTAGTGAAGTCCAAATTTGAAAAAGAAAAAATTATTCAACACTGAACTGTGACCATATACTAAAAAGACTTTTAACTGAATATCAACATATAAGATGAATCTGAACACTTTTAACTGAGGGAAGCTATACAAATTTAGCTTTCTATTTAACTTGTATAGCTTTTGATCCATATAAGCTTACAGATCTGGGACAAATCCAGAATATGCACACAAAATAATGTTTTAGGGAGCAGGGATAGGTTTGGAATACCTAGCTACAATCAAATTAATCATGATGTATCTTAAAATTAACTATACAAAAATTTTAGAGGCTATTTTAACATGTTATTCTGCAATGCATTACAGGTGTCTGATGCGGTCAAACAACTTTCTTCCTTTCAACTGCCTAATTATAAAGGGACAGTTTCATTACTTGTAAAATGTTTGAAAATACTCATGAAAAGATATTACTGAGTGTGAAATATTACCTACATTGTATTTAAGACATATATTCATACAATAAACACAAGAATTAAAATAAATATTTCAATTCATAAATTAGATGAAATATGCTTCAAAACACTTGTGTGTGAGGGACGCTATATATAAGTACAAGCTATACAACAAAAAATCTTTCTATTCACTTGCTCACACACTTAGGCCAAATCTAGACAGTCATAAAATTTGACTTCCAAGAGGGATAAAATTAAGAATATCTAGTTTCCATGCCATTTAATCAAAACAAGTTATAAATTTTACTTTATTCTCTAATGGCTCACACATTAGTGACATAGTTATTCTTACTTTCTATAATTCATATATTCAAGGGTTTTTTTGTTTAAATACAAAACACTTTAAAACAGTGCTGAGACTATGTTGACCAGATTTAAATTCTAATATTTTTTTAAACTGAAAAGAATCTCTCAAAAACGATAAACAAGATGAAGAGAAATAATTAGTAAATCAAGAATAATGCAAGTTGAAATTTGGAAAAAGAATTTACTATTCACAAAAAGGAGTCTGTATAAATTCACAACAGATTTTACTGCAGATTATTTAAAAGTCTTGAATGGTTTTGCAAAGGCTTGTTTAACTATGGGGGTGGGAAGGGGAATATTAATACGAATAAATTATTTTTGTGAAAAGAAATTAAATAAACAAGTTAATACAGAACATAAAGAGATATATATTTCCAGGCAATTCTAACCAAGGCAAGCTGTACAAAAATTGCATTCTAATTATTTAGTATACCAAAGCAGGTAATACAAAATATGTTTCCGATCACGTAGGGGGAAAAAATAAATAAAATAAAATACAATTTTAACATACAAGTTGAATCACTCCACAGGTGTTTAATTAATAAGAGTCATGTTTAGATTTCTCTTTTCATACAATGATATATTTCAACTTAGAGACAATTTAATTCAGTTATATATTCCAATTTCTTTAATACTGAAATGCTCCATTTTTAATTTCTCACAGCTTATAAAATTTCAATGGCATGCTAATGGGAATGCTACATGCTTTTTCAATGCCATGCTATTTACTTGTATATTTTTGAAAAAACACCTTATATATTTAGGCCGAATCCATAAAGTTATAAAGAAAATTTTCCATTATATGTAATCAAAAAATTAATAATGAATTTTTTTCTAAAAGAATATAGATATATATTCACTTTCCTCCAATGACTCACACGTTTGTTGACGTAAGGGGGAAAACAATATTACCCTTTGATAAAAGTTTTGAATTAGATCTGTTATTTATGATTTCATTAGCAATATATTTTTTCCATCAGTACTAAATATGAATACTATGCTTAGTTAAAACAGTGCTTGCCAAAAGAACCTAGCCAAATATTTCATCTAAGGAGAAAGAGAATTATCAAAAATATGTAAATATCTAATTTAGGAGAAATATATTTCACAGTACTTGAAACTAAGGGAAGTACAACGGTTATGGTCAAGAACTCTTCATACGAGAGTGTAACTGGTTCAAGTCCAGGTGACACTGAAGACCTGCTGTGTAGAGAGGGAGTGATGCAATTTGAACCCATTACGGCTCAAACACCTCACATTGGCATGGTGTATTAGTTAGGAAAAGGGCGCTACAGTTAAGGTCCAAGTCTCATGACCGAGGTACAAACTTATGAGACTTGTTGCCAATAACCCTCATGTTTCTCTACAGTGCAGTGCAAAGTTAATAAATGCTCACTACCATGAGGGAAGCTATTTGACACACACTTTCTGTTTATTTGCAATATTTACAGAATAAACATGCATACAAATTTGGAAATAATTCAAATAGAAACCTTGATTTAAAAAAAAAATAATATAAAATTTCTCTTTTTGAATTATATTTATCCAACTATTATTAAAAGTTTTTCCCAAAAAAAGGATGATTCTTCATTTCCTTTCCATGCCTCACATTTGTCTTGTTTCAAATTACTTCTCACTCCCCTTCCTAATGCAAATTCCAGATATTTTAACCCTCTAAGCATTATGCACAGAAAATCCTGCCACAGCCAAAGATGCACTGCACATTTTCTCTTGAATTCAAGAAAGAACTTCAAAAATGTTTGAGACATACTTTTCAAAATCCTTTACCCCCTTTAAAGGTTTAACATTACTATTCACAAAAAGAGTCTGTATAAATTCACAATAGATTTTACTGCAGATTATTTAAAAGTCTCAAATGGTTTTGCAAAGGCTTGTTTAACTATGGGGAGGAGGGAGGGGAATATTAATATGAATAAATGATTTTTGTGAAAAGAAATTAAATAAACAAGTTAATACAGAACATAAAGAGATATATATTTAAAGGCAATTCTAACCAAGGCAAGCTGTACAAAAATTGCATTCTAATTATTTAGTATTGTCTTGGAAATACATAAGCTTACGGATGTAGGACAAATACGGAAAATACAGGCAAAATAACGACAAAAATGAGAGAGATAAACAATTTCAATAAACAGAATATATTTTAAAATTAATTATTAAAAATGTATGAGGCATGATCATTTTCTAAGATTTTGCAACACATTATAGGTGGTCAAGCTATTTTCTACTGTTTAGAATGTTTATAAGGGACAGCTTAGTAGGTCATAAAATGCTTGAAAATAGTAGCGAAATTATGTTACTGAGTTTGATATATTTAACAAAGATATGTTAACCCCTTAACTGCCATGGAAAAGTTAAGAAATCCATCCCCCAGTGCCACCGTTTTCCCTAAAGGCGCGCGTTGTTACACGGTTTGTTGAGGGAAAAGAAAAGGAGTATTTTTCCTCCCAAAAACTACTTACTTCTTTAGAAAAGAAAAAAAAAAAGGATAAAATAATAAAATTAAAATAAATTAAAAAAACCTAGAGTTACAATATAATAAAAATTAAATTATCTGTGCTGTGATATATCCTGAAATATGATGACTGAAAATAGTCATCTAAATCTCACTCTCATCAACTCTGATATTTTCCTAAAAAGATCTTCTATTTCGCACAATAATCAAAAACGGAAACAAGAGAAGAAAAAAAAAGCAAGATCTACTCAAACAGAAACAAACTACACAGCTATGACTCACCGTTTCAGAAACATCCCCTTTACCAACACCCTATCCCTCTTCTCTGAAGTAAGAAAATCCTTTTCAAACATTGTCAAGATCATTTTATGGCATTCCAAAGCCGTGGGAGCAGTTTTCTTTATAGTAGAGCAATGCAAAGGATCGTACTTCGGAAAGGCGTATATATATATACGCCGGCGGCAGCTAAGAGGTTAAGATATGAGTGGGGGAAAAAATTTTGTATTGAATCTGTGATTCATTATTTAATCAGCAAATTTTTACTTCGGCACATAATATGGATACTATATCACATTAGAAAAGTGTCTGTGGAAAAAAAAAATTTCCCTTTACATATATTTTATCTAAAACAATAAAATTATTGTAAATATGTAACTTAGAAGAAACACATTTCACTTCAACTGAAATTGAGGAAAGCAATTCAAGCACATTTTATGGATTTGTAATGTTTCAAGAATACTTAAGAATACAAATTCAGGAGTGATTGAAATACAAAATTTCATTAAAAATGGCAAATAAACATTAATTTTTTTTATTTATTTAGTATAATTTTGTATTTAGTATATATTTTAAAATATTCAATAAACAAAATTTTAAAGATTTTTGCAACTGATTATTTTCATATTACACTTAGGTGTCAAACAAGTTTTTCAAATGGTCAAATTATTTATTTTCCAATTATTTAAATTATTAGAGAGAGAGAGGAGTAATTGAAATAGAAATCTTGATCTCAATTAGAGAGAAAATATATTTCTTTCCAATTATATTTAACCATACTATATACTATACTCCTGAGAGAAGCAAAGAAAATATTATCTGAAAGACTTATTTAATAATCATATTATTAATGATAATAAACTGATGTTTTAAAATATATTCTATAATTAAAACATACTATATATATATAATTGCTGTGGAGTATACATTATTTAAATAATGCCTTTTCAATGGAATTAACTTTTCTAACATTTTAAATGTGACAAATATATATATCCTAAATTTAGGAAGCAAAATGAATTCATTCCTCTACAATATATTCAAGGAGATAAATATCTAGACATTTAAAAATGATACTGCTTCTAGTACAGGAAAATAAATATGAGAAAAACAACACTGCCTTCAACAGTTGTCACAAACTGAAATTCCTACTAATTCCTTGCATTCAATACCACATCATGGAATACTGAATTAAAAAAAACTATATCACTGACTAAGCTATTCTGAGAATTCATTTAAATTACTAATAGAAATTCAATTACAATGACTCAGGAAAATATTTTTAGAATATCAGTACAAATTATAGATGCAAAACACGAAACATATCATTTATAAATTGATAAGATGAAGGAAAACTGTAAAATGACTGTAAAACTACAAAAATTCTCCTCAAACTAACATTAAATGTACTCTCAGAGAATTGAATTAGTTTTTAATTTAAGTACAAAATAAATATTACTGGTACAGAAACATTTTCAATAGTTAAAATACCTTTGGTTTTGAAAAGTAATGGAATTTTTAAAGGTTTTAATAAGAGAGTGCAGGTCTCGCACTAACATGTATAGAATAATAAAAGCCACGTATTATATAAGTGGTAATACTTTTTTGATGCGTGGGACAAATAAAACTAGCCTCATTCGAGAAGACACTTTAATATTAATTAAACATGTTGTTCTGATGATCATAAAAATAATTTATTACATTACTTGTAAAGTAAATTTAAAAGCTATGATATAATATATATTATTTGGTAGAAATACATGTCAGAATTAAATATTGTCTGATCAGGAAATAAGTTTAAAAAAATATAATAGGGAAAAATTTAAATTTCAGAATAAATTCGGAAATTATATGATATTATATATTTCGTATATCTCATTAAAAAAATGACTGTAGAGGTACATGCTCCTCAAAATTGTATAAAATATCTTCTGATATAGAATAAGCTTCTTTTGTAATTTAAGTACAACATAAATCTTAGTGGCATAAAAATTAAATATTTTTTGTATTGACCAAGCTTTAATGCAAATTTTAATAGGGTTTAAAAAGACGATGTGACAACCAGGTCTCTAACAAATTTATATTGAGCAATAAAAGCTATATTACTTCTGTAGTGTATGGGACAAAATACTATCCTCATTAGAGTACCAGCAATGAAAAAAAAATTATTTTAATGACATATTGCAAAATTATACTATTAAAAGTAATAAATTTTTATGTTTAAAAATATATTCTATCATAAAATATAATATATATAAATGTTGTAAAATGCACATTATGCAAATAATTCCTTTAAAGGAAATTAACTTTTCTAACATTCTAATGTGAGAAAAATATATTCTGAATTTGGGAAACAAAAAGAAAACCTTTATCCATAATATATTCATGCTGGATAAATAGCTAGACAACTAAAACCACACTACTTCTAGAATGGAAAAATAAATAT
>BMAV01001628.1:0-33007 GCA_019973955.1 Trichonephila inaurata madagascariensis
AAGGGAAAAAGGTAACGCAAAATTATACCAACAAACGGTAAAAACAAAATTAAAAACTCAATACTGAAACTTAATACAAATTACGCTAACTCTCTTAATAAAGGAACTTAAAGTAAGTATATGTAGAGAATTCATTTTAATATCTGCTAAGTATTTTAACAAAAATTTTGGTAAATGCACACGTTTTAAGATAAAATACATTTAATGTGTTCGTTGGCATTTTTTTTTCATTTCCAAATGCAAAAAACCCTTTTTGATCACAATAATTTAAACCCGGAAAAAATCAGGTAATCAACGATCCTAAGAAAAAGTCAGTTAAGCGCAAGTTGTTTAATGGCCAACCGATAAGTATCTATCTAATAGTACATGTTATCCAATCGATCAGGAAAAAAATTTTGATTCTATCAGAAATTTTCCCCTCAAGGCTATAAAACAACTGTCGTTTTTAAAATCAAACCCCAAATAAAGAAGGATATATATATATAAAAAATAAAAAATTGGGTTGCAAAGTTACAGACATGCTGACTTCAAAAAATAATAAAACCAATCGAACGTTAGCCCCAATGAAAAAAGGGTAAAACTTTTTTTTAAACGTATTTTTTTATCAAAAAAAATATTGCTTTTTACTTAAACATTTCTTTTTTAAAAAATATATGCAGTTTTTTTTATCAATACAGTTTTTAAAACAAACCCGGGAGATAGCTTTAAATTTTGGGAGGAAAAATTTTATATTAAATTAAATTTTTTTAGCATTATTTTATATCTATCAAATATAATAATTTTCCCCCGCAATTACAAAATTTTTAAATATCTGATTTTTGGTAATCTTTTTTCCCATTCCTACTATTAGTTCACAATCTCCCTAAAAAAAAAAACAAATTTTAAAGCGTTTTGGTTGAGATGAAATTTTATATACACGATTATTTTGGTTTACAATAGGTTAATTTTTAATTAAAATTAAAAAAAATTAAATTTAAATTTAAAAAACTAGTTATTTAAAAAATTACAATAAAACCACGTTGACATCCTTTTTGGCGACTTGGGCAAAGGTTTAAAATATTTTTTTCTCACGTTTTAAAACATTCAGTTGAACTGAAATTTTATATATATGATTTTTTTGGATGACAATAATATACTTAAATGACAATTAATAAAAATTAATTCCCAACTTTAAATTAGGTTCTGTCATATGTATAAAACGTATTTATATTAATTGTAATTATTTGATAAAAGTAACAAAAATAAAAATTTTTTTTTGTTGCCCCCTGGTAGGAATTGCCCTTGAAAAATTTTTTTTTATAATTTGTTTTTTTTTTAGAAAAATTTTTTTAGTTTTTTTAAAAAAATGTTTTTAAAAAAAATAATTTAGTTTCCTATATATAAAATCAATCCATTTATGACAAAATTTTTAAAATTTAAAAAGGGGTTACAAATAGCCCTTGTGTTGTTGCTTTTAGCTCAATAAATAATAAACTAAGCTATCGTCATATTTTTTTACAAAAGTTATACCCTTTTCTTAATCCAAAAATTCTTTTTAATTTAAATCAATAAGAAAAAAATGTGCAGATTTATTTCTGGCCATGTATGTAGGTCAGGATTTTATTATCACAAAGATTAATTCTTTTTCATATAACTAAACTAAATAACGATCTGCATTTGAAACTTCTAAAAAGTCTTAGGACATTTGAAAATAAACGTATAAAGCATTTATGATAATTAATAATGAGAAAATAATTGGTCAGAATAAGAACTAACGTTCGAATTCTATTTGTAGAAAAATCTTAAGCAAAAAAATATATCTCAGAGTTTAAGATGATTAAAATACTTACGTATTTTGTTTATCACATTTAGATTCAGTAGTTTTACTTGTGAGAACATTTGAAAATCAAATGTGTTAATTAATATAATAGATTATTATTATTAGATTAACACAGAATAAATTATCATGATTATTGAACCAGATAAGCATGTCACGCTTATTCAGCACCAAAAATAGCTAATTTAAAGTCATTAAGTATAAAATGTATCTGAACTCTGATCTATGTATTAGAGTAATTAATGAATAAAATAAATTGGTGCCGTTTTTACGACCATTTTAATTGTATAAATGGAGAGTTTTTATGTCAACCAGAGCACACACACACACAATTTTTGATTTTTTTATATATGTATATATATTTCAATCTCAAATGACAAATTAAATTTGACAAATTAAATTTTTAAGTAGAAATGTAGCATTACATTTAAAAGCCCCGTTTAAAGGAAAATTGGATTTGTGGGTTTGAATTCACTTCTTTTTAAGGTTTCCCAAAGCTATTGATTAATAGACCTTCTAGTTTTAAAAACTTTGATTCAGCTAAGAGAACGACACTAAAAGGTTATCCGACCGTTCGGAACCTGATTTTTAAAATAGTGTAAGGGTAAATTTATGATATTTTAAATGTTTTGATTAGAAAATATATATAAAACCGTTTTTTAAAAATAGTACCACAAAAAAAAATTATTTAAGTAAATTTTTGACAAAATGAACATAGAACCATTCAAAATAGTTCCTTTTTGAAAATGTTTTATTATAAAAATTTTTGCCGTATATAGCCTCAGACTTCTAACAGGGGTCACTAGAATTTTTGAAATATGTAACTTAGAAGTGGTTTATCCATATTTTACGACAACAGAGGGGAGAAATTTTAAGAAAAAAACGTCGATAATTATTTCAATTATTTGTAACTCTGAAAATAATGTGAATTTTTTAAGAATCGTAGTTGAGCCTCTGTACAGAGTTCTGATCTATATACAGGCAAAATATTATTATAATAGAAGCATTTTTCACAAAAGTAGAACATTTTGAAAAAAGGTTATTCTGAGTTAATTTTTTGCCGAAATATTTTATTTAAATAATTTTTTTGTCAAAATGTTTTTAAAACAAGTTTATACATATATTCTAATCTAAGTGACACTAAATATCATAAAAATTATCAATTTATGCGCTTTTTTTTAAAATCACGGCTCTGAACGTAGTCGGATACCTTAATATCTTTTATAAAAAAGAGCCTCTTAAAATAAGTGCATATGCAAACAGTATTTCTTAATCAAAAATGGATTCTTTTAATTGCAAAAGGGAGCTGCTGTAACTGGGTGTCTGATCGCAAGCCTCGTGAATAAGAAATGGATTAGACTGGTTTTCACAATTGGATGATTTTAACTTATGTCACACTGTAAAGCAACATGACCAACATGATGGCTATTGGCGGAGTACGCTCCCCCCCCTTTCTGAACTTTTTCTCCACACCAACTTGATGACTTTGCCTCGATAAATTTAACGATCATCAGCCCCTCTAGGCAGGGCTTCGAACCGAAACGGAACCGAAAACCGGAAAAACCGTTATTTTGGTCGGAACGAAAACCGAAACATAACCGAAAACCGGAAAAACTGTTATTTTGGTCGGAACGAAAACCGCAACATAACCGAAAATAATATCAGTTTATTTCGGTTCGATATATCTTCAATCATTCTCGTTACTGTAATCAACTTATCAATATTTTTTAATTTAACGTCAATTATATAATTATCATTACTGCATGTACATTCCTTCTCGATTTCCTGTTTTGAAGTTCACGAGTACTTTTCTGTTTCAGTTTCGCATGAAACTACTTGTAGAAGGCAGAAATTCAAGAAGATACAAAACTTTGAAAAAAACATAAGTTTTTTTCATAATTTCTGAAATCTAAAATCATTAAGGCAGAAAATAGTTCGGTACAATTTTAAAAAATACAAATAGAAATAAAACAGATTTCACAATTTATTACTTTTACTAATTCATAAAACACTCTATATAATAAATTCTTTCCACATAGTCCATATACAATATACTTGTTTTATTGATAGTTTATTCAAGAAATATTCAAGTAATAATCTACATTATATTCTCATACAGTAATGAAATTTCGTCTTAATGCATATTTTGTATTCATATTTTAGTCATCAGTTTGTTCACATGGATGTTTTTCGTATCCTAGAAAAATGCCGCTTACATCTTTCTCAACTCCCCATAATAATATTTTGCAAATTTTGCTATCTAATAATGGTTTTGCTAAATATTAGAGTGTATTATAAATTCCACTTTGATTTCGGAACGAATTTTCTACTCACCTTCTACCTGATTTTAGCGCACAGTCGAAATCGCGCCAGATATTCCTTTGGCGGCTTATAATAATCTATCCAAGATGACCGCTTATTGCAATGTTATTGTCATAACTCGGAGAAAATTTACAACTATTTGGCGGGAAAATCCACAACAGATAGGTTTCAAAATAGCTTCTCGATGTCAGCAAGAAATATACAAAAAAATAATAGCCTATCTCCCCTGAATGGCTAAATTCATGTGACGTCATAGTCACATGATAAACATAAACACGTGTTTCCAGCCTATCAGTGCATGCACTTCGCTGTAGCCTATTTTCGCTTTTTGCAGATTATTTTAAAAGGAGTATATTTGTAAACAATAATGAGGGATAAATAAATAAAATGCACTTGATTTTCAAAGTACATATATAATAAATGTATTTTTTTTTAATTTTGAAAAGCATTTTTAAGGATCTTAACATTAAAACATCTTATCCAATTATCAAAACTAAAATTTTATTTAAACTTTACTAGTAGAACAGTCAGCACAAGACAAGACAATGTCACGTAATGTCCATTTTGAATTCAATGGAAATCACGGGACAGTATATATCATGTGACCGCCATGAGCTTAGCCCATTGCCATAAAAGCAAATGGTTTTGAATACATTTAAATTAAAGAAGTAACATTTCGAATAGATGAAGATATTTTATAGAAGTGTTTTTAGACTAAAAAAAAATTGGTAGTTATAGAGACTACTGATAGAAGTAAAAACTTAGAACTTTTAGTATTAAACTTTGAAATTTCACTTAATGCTTAAATAAAAATTATCAACATCAATCGGTTTTCACATCTGAGCAACAATTATATGCATGTTTTAGGGGTTTTATTATTCAAGAAGCCATTTTGGGCTGCTTTAAGATCATGAATCAAAAATAAATACAATTCAATTGAAATAACAATTAATATACAATCATATTATTTATGGATAGTATTTTGTATTTACTTAAAAAGTCCTCCAGCTACGTTGGGAATTATGGATTTTAATAAAATTCTGAAACAATTTTTTAAATATTTATTGTTTTGGATCCCAGAATACTAGCGTATAAAATTGTTTTAAAAATATTATTACAATAAAGTGCTTAAGTAAATATTTTGGCAAAATGCCTCTGTAAAAGTAATATTTTATACATAGCTAAGACCACTCCAGAGAGCCCTGAACTAAGATTTTATAAAATCATATTACCAAGGTTACTACTGCAGGGTGATAGTATCATGTTTTTTTGTTTAAAAATTCTCCATTCGGATGTAGTAAATTATGAATAGAATTCAAGCTAAAGTAAAGAATATTTCAAGCATCCTAGTCCAAACTCTGTACAGAGGCCTGGGCTATATATATGGGCAATATAAGTATATAGAAGCATTTTTCAATAAAAAGGAACTGTTTGAGAAAATAAATAGTTCTAAATTCGTCTTTTTTGCCGAAAATTGCATTGAATAAACTTTTATTGTAACAATATATATAAAACAATTTCATACGACCAATATTCTAATCTAAGAAATGACAATAAAATATTTAAAAATGATAGATTTTACTGCAAAATCACGGTTCGAATGCAGTCGTATACCTTAAATTTCAATAATACTCGATTTTAAACATTATTTTAATTGTTTGCATCGTGCCATCATGGTTGCTGTCACTTGACTTTTGTACTTTCAGGTATTTCTATACTATCATTGAAAAATACTTTGAGGATTTGGGTGCATAGCTTACCCTTATTGGTTCATCTAATTGTTTAACATAACACATGAGCATGTCGGTGACGAGAACCCCATAAGATTTCTAACTCAAAAAGTGTCAACGCGGCTATAAAGTTTTCACTTAAAAAATAAAAAAGGGGAAAGGTAACGCAAAATTATACCAACAAACGGTAAAAATAAAATTAAAAACTCAATACTGAAACTTAATACAAAATTATACTTAATAAAGGAACTTAAAGTAAGTATATGTAGAGAATTCATTTTAATATCTGCTAAGTATTTTAACAAAAATTTTGGTAAATGCGCACGTTTTAAGGTATCCGTTCGGAACCATGATTTTAAAAAAGCGCATAAATGGATAATTTTCATGATATTTGTAAATAAGCACATTTAGAGCCACATGTATCACAAATTTGTTTTTAAGGACATTACTTGACAAAAAACTTTATTTAAATACAATATTTGGCGAAAATTAACGTAGAAGAACCTTTTTTCCAAATGTTCTCCTTTTGTAAAAATGCTTCTATTGTCCGGTAATTTTTGCCTGTAAGCTCCAGACTACTCTGTGCGGAAACAAAGCTATAAATGTTGAAAAGATTCACATTATTCAGAGTTACAACCATTTGAAATAGTATCTGATATTTTCTTAAAATTTCTCCCTTCTATTTTCGTAAAACATAGGATATTCGACTTCCGAGTTATACGCCGAGTTCAGTTGGGCCTCTGTAGGGAGATACGGAAGGCTGTGAATGCAGGCCATTAATACAACTCAAGCATTCTTACAAAAAAGAGAACATTTGGAAAAATTGTCTAAGATTAGTCTGCCATATTATTCGCTTTGTCATCGCCCAAAACAGTGTATCAGCAATCTAATCTAAGGACACTACTTCATATCCATTGCGCGCTT
Organism: Trichonephila inaurata madagascariensis; assembly: GCA_019973955.1. Taxonomy (NCBI): domain Eukaryota; kingdom Metazoa; phylum Arthropoda; class Arachnida; order Araneae; family Nephilidae; genus Trichonephila; species Trichonephila inaurata. The sequence goes on from BMAV01001628.1 coordinate 6,793, forward strand.
ACTAAAATCGCAGTTTCGAACGTAGTCGGAATACCTTAAAATAAGGCCATTTTAATGTGCTCGTTGGCATTTTATTTCACTTCTTAATGCAACAATTCTTGATCACAACTAACTTCAATCAAAATGAAAAAGATCAAGTAATCAACGATCCTAAGAAAAAGTTGGCTAAGCGCAAGTTGTTTAATGGCCAACCGATAGTATCTATCTAATAGTACATGTTATCCAATCGATCAGGTAAAAAAATGATTCTAGTCAGCAATTTCCTCAAGGCTATAGAGCAACTGTCGTGTTTTATCTAACTATTAATGAGAAGGATATTAATACTGAAAAGTTCGGTTGCAAAGTTACAGACATGCTGACTTCAGAAATAATAAAAAACCAATCGAACGTTAGTACACTAATGTTAAAAGAAGTAAAACTGTTTTAAACGTATGTTTTTATCAATAAGAAAATATTGCTTTTTTTACTTAAACATTTCATTTTTTTAAATATATGCAGTTATTTTATCAAAACAGATTTTCACAACTGAAATCATGAGAGATAACATTATCTTGGAGGCAAATTTTTATACTTAAATTCGGAGACTTTTTAGCATTATTTTATATCTATCAAATAATAATATATGCGCTACAATTACAAAATGTTTTGATATCTGATTTTTGATAATCGTTTTTCCAATTCCTACTATTAGGTCACAATCTCCCTAACAAATAAAACAAATTTTAAAACGCTCAGTTGAGCTTAAATTTTATATACATGATTATTTTAGATGACAATATGGTAATTTAATTATAATTAATAAAAATTAATTGATTAAAACTAGTTATTCAAAGAATTACAGATACAGCCACGTTGGCATAATTTTTGGTGACTTGGGCAAAACTTTAAAGATTTTTTTTTCTCGTTTTGAAAACGTTTAAGTTAGGCTAGAAATTTATATACATGATTGTTTTGGATAGAAAATAATACTTAAATGACAATTAATAAAATTAATTGCCATATCTATTATTAGTTCTGTCGTATGTATATACGTATTTATATTAATTGTAATTATTTGATAAAAAGTAACTAAAATAAAATTTTTCATTGTTGATCTAAGTAGGAATTGACTTGTAAATTTTTTTTATATTACTTGTTTTTTTATAAAAATGTTTATATTAATAGTTATTGAATAATTTAGTTTTCTTTATGACACACAAGTATCAAAATTAAAAGGTTACAAATAGCCCTTGTGTTGTTGCTTTTAGCTCAACGCTAATAAACTAAGCTATCGTCATATTTTTTACAAAAGCTATTTCTATTTTTACAAAAGCTATACTCTTTACTTAATCCATAATTGCTTTTTATAAGATGTAATATGCATATAGAAGAATGTGCAGATTTATTTCTGGTCATGTATGTAGGACAGGATTTTATTATCACCAAGATTAATTCTTTTTCAAATAACTAAACTAAACGATATAACGATCTGCAATTAAAACATCTAAAAAGTCTTAGGCCATTTGAAAATTAACGTATAAAGCATTTATGATAATTAATAATGAGAAAATAATTGGTCAGAATAAGAATTAACGTTCGAATTCTATTCGTAGAAAAATCTTAAGCAAAATTATATCTCAGAGTTTAAGATGATGAAAATACTTACGTATTTTGTTTATCACATTTAGATTCAGTAGTTTTTTTGGGGAAAAAAATTTGAATCAAATTTTTTTAATATAATAGATATTATTATTTGGGTTAAACCAGAAAAAATTATATTTTTGAACCAGATAAGCTTCCCGCTTTTCCAAAAATAGCTAATTTAAAGTGATTAAGTATGAAATGTATCTAAACTCTGATCTATGTATTAGAGCAATTAATGCCTAAAATAAATTGGTACCGTTTTTACGACCATTTTAATGGGCTTGATTCATGAAGTCACATGATAAAACAAACCTGTTTCCATTGTTCAAAAAAAACTTAAACTTTGTACTTGTTCTATTTGTAAAACTAAAAGAAAAAATTTTTAAATTTCATATTTGGGTAAAGATTTTTTTAAATGGGGGGGGAAAAAAAAATTTTTTCAAAAAGTTTTTTTAATTAAAATAGTCTTACTTTATGTTATATTTTAAAAAAATGCATTTGTATACATATGTATTTTTTTAAAAAAATTTTCTGCAAGGGAAAAAAAACTTGGCAACAGGAGCGCGTGAACTGATTAGTTGGAAAACAAGTTTTTTTTTTTTATCGTGTGACTATGACGTCACATGAGTTTTTGAATTGATTGGCTAGAATCACGTGGCTTTCACTATCATGTGACTATGACGTCATATGAATTAACCTCATTATATAAATGGAGAGTTTTTATGTCAACCAGAGCAAACTATTTTTTATATATGTATATATATTTCAATCTGAAAGTAATGGCAAATTTTTAAGTAGAAATGTAGCATTACGTTTAATGCTTCGTTAATGGAAGTTGATTTGTAAGTTAGAATTCACTTCTTTCTAGAGTTATGCGAAAACTGTTGATTAATAGACCTTCTAGCTTAAAGCCTTGATCAGACTATGAGAACGGCACTTAATATATTTTATAAAAAAGAGCCACTTAAAATAAGTGCATGTGCAAACAGTATTTCTTAAGCAAAAAGGGATTCTTTTAATTTGAAAAGGGAGCTGTTGTAACTTGGTGTCTGATCGCAAGCCTCGTGAATAAGAAATGGATTAGACTGTTTATCACAATTGGATGATTTTAATTTACGTCACACTGTAAAACAACATGACGGCTATTGGGGGAATTCCCCCCCCCTTTTTTTGGAATTTTTTCCCCCCTCCAAGGGTGGGGATTTTGTCCCCCAAAAATTTTAACGGCATCAGCCCCCTCTAGGGAGGGCTTCGAACCGGAACTGAACCGAAAACCAGAGGGGAAACCGTTTTTTTTGATCCCGGAAACCTAAACTGAACGAAAAATAATATCGGTTTATTTGGGTTTCCCGATATATCTTCAAATCATTCTGTTACTGTAACCCAACTTATCAATATTTTGCAATTTAACTTCAATTATATAATTATCATCATTACATGTACATTGCTTCCCGTTTTCCTGCTTTGATGTTCACTAGTATTTTTTCTTTTTCCCGGTTTTCGCTAAAAAGGGATTGTAAAAGGCAGGTTTTAATTAAAAGGGGAATGAACTAGAGGGGTTTTTTAAACAAAAATATAAGTCTGAGTTATATTTTTTGCCTCTCAGAATACAATCATCCACGGATGTTTTTTGGGGGCAAAATAACAAACCAGAATAAAAAAAATTTAATTTTTGTTGGTAAATTTTGATCATGGATAAACCCCAAAGCCAATCTCGCATTGCTCTCTCACAACTCGTTGTACCGGGTTTTTAATTTTATCAATTCCCATAGAGTTCCAATGGAAAAAAGAATAAAATCTTCTAGTTTTGATGGGGGTTACCCCTTTTTTTTTAATAAATTATATTTTTTGGGGAAAAGGGCTAAAAGGGATAGGTAGAACATGTATTATAAGAATACATATACAAAAAATAAGGTTAAATTTATAGAATAGAATTATAATTATATTTTTAGTACAAAGAATATACATAAAATAAAATTATTTATTCAATACAGAACCGAAAACAGTTATTTGGGTAGAAGGAAACCGAACAAACCGATTTTTTTTTAATCAACCGGAACGAAAAATGGCACCCCTCCTCTGGTTTAAACCCGACTCGGCCCCCCAACAAAACGCGACTATGACCCCTCGCAACGCAGCTATAAAATTCCCCAAAAGATTTTGGGAAATAATGAATTAAAACATGACAAATTGAAATGATCTGAACTGTAGTCTAATGTGGAAATTAGAAAAGAGAGGTATTGACTCATATGTGTTGTCCTCGCCATTTGATCTTGAATTGAATTAAGATTACGGCTTCTTCTGTCAATACCATACTAATAGAAACAATTAATTCTTTTGGACTAATTCTAAACCGTTGCCAAAATTTCAAAGTTAAAATACAAACTAAACCAATTCATTTCTTTTAAAATTATCTAGCATTCACGTAAATAGGTTATTCGAAACAATAGAAGCCAAAAAAATCGTCTAGCCATCTTTTATTTTCATTTCTCCTTTAAGCAAACTGTAATTTACTTCTGAATTATTTTTCAAGATTTATTTTATAAGACCTTTCGAAAACGGTAAACCTACAAGCAAGTAAAAAATAAAAATGTTAAAATATTCCACGAAACTACATTACACGCTTCACGAACTGACACTCATCTATAAATTAAAATAATCACCATCTCTGAGCAAAAATATGAATAGATCTATTTTATACAAAGGATTGAGAAGAAAAAAATCCAACTGTACGCATTTTGTAAAAATGGAGAGTATACGATTTTCCGGTTTTTCCCGTCCAAATCAAAATTTTAATTACTTTTTCTTTTGGGTTTTTCCTCATTTTTTAGGATTTCAGATCGTCACGGTGAAGCCTTATCTCCTATTGTTATAGCACACCTTGAAATTTATATCAATACGCAACTTTGGGCTTATATCTTCTGATTGTTCAAATAACAAAAAATATACACCAAAATTTTAAAAAAGGAAAAATGTCTTTAAGTTCAAAAAACCCTTTTTCGACTGTTTAAAAGTTGACAGGAAAATAATTTTTCTTTATTTTATTCGAATTCACGTTTTGTTGCATATGTGTTATTCAATTCACACTCTCCCCATTGCATGTATTTATTTTTATATATAAACACCTTGTTCAAATTTTCAACCATTCATAAAATACTTTTATTCATCCACTCAAGTTCAAATACATTTTTTTAAACTTGCAGTGGGTGGCAATTTAAATTTTTTTCAAATATTTTTATTAATTTTATTTAAATTAAAGAATAAATAATAACAAACAAAAAAAATAGTCCGCCCATATATAAAAGGAAAATCGCTCGTTTTGTCCCCGTAACGTAAAGGATAGTGGTTTTGGGCTCTAATAAAAGGTTGGTTCAATCCCACCTGGGATGCCTAATTTTTGAGAATGTGATTTCTTCTTACTATACTATTTTATTGGAATAATTAAATTTAATTAATGAATAAATAGTAACAACAAAAATAATAGTCCAACACCATATATAGAAAGTAGAATGGAAAATTGCTTTCTATTTTGCTACTTAATATTATGATTCTGTCATATGTATATACGTATTTATATTAATCGTAATTATTTAACAAAATAACTAAAATAAAAGGTTTCTTTGTTGACCTAAGTAAGAATTGACTTAATTTTTTTTATATTACTTGTTTTTCAAAGCAAACTGATACAGCTTTGGTAAGAAATTCTCGAAATTTTTAAAAATGAGTAACATCAAAGCTTAAGGGAGACTTTAGGGAAGTTGCATTTTTATTTTAAAAACATTATATATATACATAGTTTTTAACAATATCTTTAATGTTTAATGATATAAAACCCATATATTTCTGTTATTAATTTACCGTCACACTTTCATTACAATGTAGAAAACTGAAATTTCTGCGAAAGGCTTACAATTTTTTACCTAAAGTTAGCTTCTTATGTTTATTTCGTTTCGTACGTATTAACGTCACACCAGAAAATACACACACACACACTCAAGAGGATATTAGTATAATGTACTTCATAATTTTAAATAACGGTCAGGTGATAATCCGGACCCTCACTCAACTGACTACCCCAAGTAAAATATAGTCTAATTTAAAGTGAATAATGGGTATTTTAACTTCTAATGGAAACAAGACTCGAACTAACAGCCTACCGTCTCTAAAGTTCATGTCTAATAGTAGACTACTCAAACTCTTTAAGGCTCACTACGTTCGGAACCATGATTTTGCAAAAGCGTATACATGGATAATGTTTATGATATTAGTGTCATTTACATTAGAAAATGTATATAAAATTGTTTTAAGAATATTATTACAATAAAAAATTATTTAAGTACAATATTTCGGCAAAAAATTAACTTAGAATAACCCTTTTTCAAAATGTTCTCTTGTGAAAAATACTTCTATTATAATAATAGTTTGCCAGTATATAGCTTAGACCTCTGTACAGAGGCTCAACTGGAAATTTTGAGATATATAACTTAGAAGTGGGTTTATCCATGTTTTACGTCAACAGAGGCGAGAAATTTTAAGGAAAAAACGCCGATAATTATTTCAATGGGTTGTAACTCTAAATAATGTGAATTTTTCAAAAATCATAGTTCAGCTTCTGTACATAGGTCTGAGCTGTACACAGGAAAAATATTATTATATAACAGAAGCAATTTTCACAAAAGGAGAACATTTTGAAAAAAGGTTATTCTAAGTTAATTTTTTGCCGAAATATTGTATTTAAATAATTTGTTTTTGTCAAAATGTCCTTAAAACAATTTTATACTTGTATTTTAATCCAAGTGACACTAAATATCATGAAAATTATCTATTTATGCGCTTTTTTAAAATCATGGTTCCGAACGTAGTCGGATACCTTAAAGCTGTTTTCGGCTAATGTTAAAGAATAGGACCCAAATACGGAATATTTTATCAGATATAAAGCACTCAAACATTAATATAATATTCCGGCTTCACTATCTTGTAGAGAATCACTCATTTTATCATACTACTCATTTTTATCTTAGTTGACACATATTTTCTTTTATAAAATGTGTTCCACATTTTTTCTCCTATACCATAATGCTAAATGAGCTTTTCCTTTACACGTTAAAAGGAAAAACGCTAATTATTTATTAAATATTTTGAAATGTTAAAAACACTATATTATAAACAAATGCATGAGTTACAATTTCACAAATTTTTAGAAAAATTGAGGCATTTTTTTCAGTCCAAAAATGTGCCCAACCTTAAATTTACGCCCTTGTGCATATGGCGAAAACATCCTTAATGCATAAATAAAGTAAGGACAACAAAAAATAGCACAGGCTTTTCAGAATAATTACATTTCACATGCCTAAAAGTTAAAAATCAGTTTTCATAGAAGTAAGAATATGTATGAAAATATTATTCAAAATTAAAAATAATAGTCTTTTTTTTTATTTTACAGTTGTTTTTAAAGTCTTACTTAAACTTTTGCACCCATTTTCTGTTCTGTGAACAATTCAGGGTAATTCTTGATGATACAAAACTGTGCACTAGTAAGAACAATTTCAAATAAAACAGATGAAAATATTTGAAAGTACTCGGAGGATGATTATATTTATACGGATGAGATAAATCATAAAAATTCGGAATACATATGTATAATGAAAATTACATAAATGATTGCATTGAATAAGTTATTTTATTTATGATACAGTTTTATTTAATAATCAATGTGTTATATCCGGCGCTTGTCACACTAACACTAATTTAAATGTCTTAATTTAAAATTAATTAAAAACCAATTCAAACACTTGACTACAATTGAATACAAATTTCATTCTCACTTATGAATTATTACATTCAACTTATCAAATCACGTCATTAATGCGTAATATAATTCTAAGACGGACATCTGGTTATTTAAGTTATTATTATTTTATCCCGGATTCAGACTAGCTGTTTTGACGTTCAATATATTAAGTAATAGCAATAAGCCCAATACTATATAAATGCTGCACATACATCCATATAATATTTTCGCTTATTAATTTCCTAAAATGCTTATCAAGTATCATTAATATCAATGCAAATATATGAAGTTAAATTTTCATTGAAACATACGTTTTGATTTCACTTAATGCAATAACAGGTGTATATAATTGAGGATAAAATATTTAAATTAACAGCCATACACTATAAATGAGTAAAATATTTAAAATATGAGGAAAATAAAACTTACTAACCAAATTAATCTAGAGCCATACTTAATGATGATTAAAAAATATTACTGTTATATTTAAAAACTGGTATATTTTCCGGAACAGTTATGAGTTATGTCTTTTAAAGATGTTCAGTAAACATTTTCATTATTCAAGATTAAAATTTTTTCCAAATACTGTTTAAATATCAGAGTTTTGTATTCATAACATCACAAAACTGTTTTTAAAAAGTATTAAGTTAACTTGAAATATATATATATATTTTTATAACATTTTAAATATTATATATAATCTCATCTAAAATATATATGAAGCTTATTCGACATCAGATGAAATTCAAAATAAAATTGTTAGGTTTCTCTTTAAGTAAGTGTAAGTCCTTAAAAAGGGAGCTTTATTACATCGGATTCTAAATAATTATTAACGACTAAATTAATAAATATTTCAGTTTGGATATCTTCCACATATCAGGGAATTCTTTCGTTTTAAAATATATCATTGTTTGAAGCAATTAAATTATCACAAATGTATGATTTGCTGTATCCCCACTCATTCTATTTTTATAATACAAGTATCAGCTACATAGCTAGAGAATATAGTTTACCTTAAATAAAAATCGTGTAAAATTATTAAAACGCCTATATTTACGCGCATTTAGTTCTACGTAAATGTATGTAGTATAAAATTTTGCAAGTATGTAAGAAAATATCAAGAACAATTTCATTTAAGTATACATACACTTTTACAACATAAAGATGCATTCAGCACTTCTTAAAATTAAAAAGCAAGAATTCTCATTCATTCAGAAACATTTTTATCTTTCTTCATTGTTACATTCACGGAAGATCATAAATACATAGATTATAATTCATTACTTAAAAAGGAAAAGTCTTTCTGCTTTAAAATACACTTCATGGACATCTTCCTCATTATAATGTTATTAAACTCTATTAACCACAGATGTGAATTGCATTAATCGCTCGGTCTCCCATTCGTCTACACGGGCACCTTGTGCCACTGAATTACGTCCTTAAAAACTTCGAACACCAGAGTCCAATCATGAAAACAAGACTATTACCCCATAAACTGCAGAAGTCACTGAATAATGCATATATTACAGGGAATAAATGCAGAGAATTCCGTGTCGCGATGTCCTTTAAGGTATATTCTTTTTGTCTCTGGAACATATGTGACGCAGTTGGGAAAGAAAGAAAATGGCAAAACAAAAACAACAAGCGGATCATAATTTTTCTTTCGAGAAAACAATGGGCCAGAAAAAGAACACATCGGTGAAAGCTTGCGGGGTATGAGACTGAGTTATTAAATATTAAACTTTCAGCTGCAAATACATAATATTAAACGAGTGCACGCAATACGTTGTGTTCGGTATAGGCACAGAGTAATTTAAACATACATTTTTCATTTCATTGAAAATACGATTATCTTTCGCGTTTTCCTCGAATTACGATTACGCATGAAAAACAGTATCTTCTTTTCCTGTCTCCATTGTTATATTGTAATTGGATACAGAAAACATCGTACGTCTCTCCTGGATTTTCCTCGAAAACATCAAGGAGAATGAAATATTTTTGTGAGATGCTTGTAACGATTTAACAATTTATAGCTTATGTGATTTATCGAAAATTAAAACAAACAACAGAAAGTGCATGGGGAATTCTTGTTCAATTCCTACTATTAGCTCGCACTGTCTCTCTCTATATATTTAATTATTTATATATTTGTATATTTATTTATCTTGGTGGAATTTTCAATCGTTAATAGAATACATTTTAAAAGCTGAATTGAGCTCAAATTTTATGTACAGGATCATTTTGGATGATAATACAATAATTTAATTATAATTAATAAAAATTAATTGATTAAAACTAATTATTTAAAGAATTACAAATACAACCACGTTGGCGTTTTAGCGATCATTTTGGCGACTTGTGTCAAAACTTGAAAAGTTTTTATCTCACGTGTTATAGAATTCAGTTGGACTGAAATTAAAAGGACAATACGATACTTTAATGATAATTTTAAAAAACTAATTACCACTTAATGTTGTGATTCTGTCCCATGTATATACATATTTATATTAATTGTAACTATTTAATAAAAAGTAGCTAAAATAAAATTTTTCTCTCTCTCGTTGTTGATCTAAGTAGGAATTGACTTAAAGACTATTTTCTTATATTTCTTGTTTATATTTAAATTAGTTATAAAGTAGAGACGCACTACAAGAGAGCTAGTTTTTTTAATTGAATTTTGTTCCACTTTAAGAATAAAGCTAATGTTATTTGAAATTTTCAAAAAAAGATAAGAAATACTCATCAGTTAAGAAAAAGAAGTAATATTCAAACCATTTCAAAACTGATTACAGCATAAAAATGCATTAATCTAACATAGTTTCTTATATTTATAGTATAGTTAGACATATTTCCTGAACCCTGACAAATAGATTTCATTACAACAACAAAATAAATAGCTAATTTCATTACAATAAAAATCAATTAAAGCATAAAAATTTAGCAAAACTTTATTTTTTTCGATTTTTTAAAAAATTATGCTCGAAAAATTATTTTGTCTTCATTTCCAAATCTCTTGAGTTGTCTCAATGTATGTGTAAATATAAATGTATTATGAAGGCATGAAATTCATATCATAACAAATAAAAATAACTAAAAATATTTTTAAAAGCTTATAATTTCAATTTGTGGAAAAATTTGGAATTGACATCGTTATACTAAATTTTATTCCTCTTGAGTAAACATATAATAAATCAATATTTTGGCAAGATATTTTAGTGCTTTTTATCTGTGCATCTTGAAAAGATAGTTTAAAAAGATTTCACTTCACCTTCGAAATTGGAAGTAATTTTCTATTCCAAAAATATTTTTTCTTTTAAGTAAAAGGGTTTTCAGATATTTTAACTTTCCTTTTAAAGCATATCGCAAAGAATTCTGATTACTTTTTTTTACATCAGGGCAAATATTTTTTTTAAGTTCATTTCTTATAGCTTTTGATACCAGTTCTTCCTAAAAATTCTCAGATACGAGTTTTACTCACCAAACGATACATATTTATTCCACTTCACTTCGGTATTTCTTTCCTGCTTATCTCTCTTGAGGTTTAATAACACAGTAACGAAATATTTGAAAAAAAAATGGCTATTTGCATGTCGCTTCTACAAGTTGGAATGAATTTTTTTTTTATTCAATCGGAAATAAAGGGGAAGAGTTTAAACTCGTCCAAAAGAGTAAAGGAAGAAAAGGTTTGTGCTATGCCTCTAGCGAGTAACATCTCGAAACATAATAATGAAATCGATATCCTTATTAAAGGACTCGCATGTGAGACATTACTGAGTTTGCATGGAATTCAGAAAACAGCTCCTTATTTGAATTTCCAATATTTCCGTCTAAAACTCCTGGGACATAGCCTTCAATCAGATGCTTGTTTACTCAGGATTTCGGGCACGAATACCACTCAAATGACCAAAATATTCTTCTAAAATCTGAAGCAGATTGACAGGTTGTCCTCAGAGATTTTCTTGCACGACATAAAAGAGGAGAAAATCAAGGATATTGTAATAGGTAGCTTAATTATCTTTGGTTTTAATTCGGTAGATGTTATATTTTTCTAACAGATCCTTCTGGTTTTCGAATAGGTGGCTATACTGTATTGATTTTGACTCAACGTGCAGTCTTACTCTTTTTCAAACCTTATTGTGGTATTTTAGTGGAATTAATAATGGTTTAGCAACTGTTATTGAAAATGAAAATTTAATTTATTTTTTAAAGATTTATGACAATATGACACACAAAGTGACGTAGCGGGGAAAAAAAGAAAGAAAACCGCTCTTATAAAAGAAGAAATTTTAATTTTGAATTCTAATATAAAATATTAATTTATAGACATACGAAGAAACTATAATAAATCTATATAAAAGCTGCACTTGTTATAAAAAGGAGATCAATTAAGAAATTTATATTTAGATAGAATTTGAGTCTTGGTACTGGGTACAGAATTTAATACTTTAATTTAATCTATAACATTTAAATATTAGAATAGAACTTTGCAAACATAAGCACTACTTAGCAAAAAATTGTATCATATTATCCAATTACTTTAACAGGTATCAAATGCAAAAGTTTTTAAAAATTGACTTTTTTTTCAACTTTTTGAAAATTAGTTTAAAACATTACTAAACACACATTTCACTTAAATTTGATAACTCTTTTAAATTAATTTCAAGTAAGAGATTGCTAAAGTTCGACACTTTTATACGAGTTATACAGAATAACATATTTTTAAAATATAGAATTAATAATTCGGAACATTCTTAATCCTAGCAACTTTTAAAGTGAAGTAGATTAATGTAATTTTACGTTCTCATACGAAATGTTATATAATTAAATTTGAGTCGACCCGAATAAAATTCTACTATAAATAAGATGTCGTAATAAGATAAGTTATACGTTTTGGAATTCCCATTTGGTTTAAATCGACTTGAAATTAAAGTCCAATTTCTTGCGAAACTATTTATTTTGCGGTGAAATATATAAGCTTTATAAATTAATAAGTTTCTGAACTCTTGAGGTAAAACTATTTTCAAAAATTATTTGCAAATTCATACTAATATTCTTTATCATAAGTGTCGAATTAATATTTTTACCAAAAATAGTTTGCCAGTATAATGATATTTTCATTTTATGTAGACATAACATCTATTACAAGACATTAAAATTCACAGTTTTAACAAATATCCTGAACAACATATATTCCTATTCATGTGGTACAAGTGCAATGAAAGCTTTCATTTTCTGAAAATAGGCTTTGCAAAGAGTAAAATTAAAAGCATTTCTTTCTTTGCCTCGGTGAATGTGTTTGTAATGACTCTAAATATCGGTAGAACTTTTCACTTACAAATGTACGAATTGAAATTTGTACATTTTACTAAACGTTTTTATAGTCAAATAAAGAGAAAAGTTTAAAAACTGTTTTTCAAGTACTGGGAGGATGTCTTCACTAAAGAATGTTGAAATATTGAATAAAAAAAACGAATGTGGCTTATTGTTATATTTTTCATATAACTAACATTTTTTCTCTACATATTTTTCAACATTTTCGAAACAAACACATTATTAAACATAGTTTTGATAATCTCAACAAGACGAACATTTTATTTTATTAAGCACCAAGGTGTTAATGTTTTTATCTGCCATTGATTTTCACACCTGTAACAACTTTACGAACTGTATCCTGACTGAATTATATATATATATATATATATATATATATATATATATATATATATATATATATATATATATATATATATATATATATATATATATATATATCAAAGAGAAAAATTTCCATTTGTATTTTAACATGATTCATTTCGTAGTCTATTATAAGAACTGGGGGAAAAGGTAGATCAGAGATTAATTATTTACATCGCATTTTGAAGTTACATGAAGGTTTTTTTCCACGTATTTGATATCTTGTATTTAGATTAAAAATAGGTTAATTAAAAAAAATTAGCTTCATATTCATTTTATGACTTAATTACAGCAATGGCCTCCCTAAATATCCATTTAGTTTTAATTCTTGTTAATAAACTATGTTTAATATATTTTAAAACTATTTATTCGAATGGTAAATAACACAGTCATAATATTACAATAAAAATATATAATTTAAAAGGGGACAAATAAGAAACGAGTCTAAGGGTAGACTTCTCAAATCAGCCAGTATTTTGGTAAATAAGTTGATAATTAAAAATTAATAAAGAGAAGGGAATGTTTAATATAAGAAAACAATCTAAAGAAAGGTGTAAAAACGAAAATTGAAAACGAGCCATCAGTATTAACAGAAAAAAGAAGAAAATATTAGATTTTAAAAAATAGTAAAAAAAAAGTTAAATCAATGAAGAATGGAGAATGAAGTGAACTATGGGGACAATAGTTCCCATTGGAAGGAAAAAGAGACTATACAACAATACATAACAATACACCGATATTGCGCCATATATTCATACAGTCTAATTTTACGGGGTGATGGAGTAAAACCATTTGCCCTTGAGATTTTCTTCACATTTTAAGGAGATACAAGTTTTAGAACGAATAAAAAAACAAGTAAAAAATTATATATTTATATAAAAATAAAAGAATATTTAGCTGGGGTTAAAAATAGTACTATAAAACTAAAAACTATTTTTTTTTACTTTTATACAAAAATTTAAAACATGTATAACATTATGCTGTCTGTGATGTGTTTAATTCTTTATCGATAATTATTTGAGATAATAAAATCAACAAATACTTCTTATTTAAGGCTTTTATTATATTTAATATTACACAAATATTTTTATATTATAAGAGGTTATTCATTTAAATCTCGTACATTCCGCAAACTACTTTTTGTCGAACAATTTAAAATTTTTGGTTGTTCATCCTGTATCACTGATGTTCGTTACTTAAACTGTGTGTGTTAGATGTTATTTTTCTACCCAAAGTTCAATAAATTCAAAAACCTAAAAAAAATATGTTAATGGTTTAAATTTTTTTTTCTTTAAATATATTTCTAACCTAATTGTGTATGGAGTTAAATTTATCTATATAAGGCACCAAAATTCTTATCTCTTCAGTTATTATTTTCGGCTAATTACTTACTTGCTCTACAACAACTTCGTAATATAAGCAGCTTTTAAAAAACATATCCAAAAGCTCTCTTTGTCCTTTAAGACAGAAAGAACCACAAATTAACGCAAATGTCGAGATTTCTATAAGTAGGGTATTGGGAAATATTTTTGAAAGAGTAGTGAACTGCCTTGTGAAGAGAAAGAAAACGAACCGAAATGATGAATAAAACCATGCAAACCTTTAATGAGGTATCTAAAAGTCAGTGGCGAACATTTGCGCAACCTCTCGGAGTCAACACCCTTGGAATGCTGAATCGTAAAAATGTAGCCTGGAGTAGACTACCAAGTTCTCCTTTCATTAAATGTAGCATATTTATTACCTTCATCAGCGCCGCTCTAAACGCCATGTCCCTCGATTAACAGTAGAGCGTTTTGAAGAATAATAATCACTATGTTTGGTGTGTCTACAGAAACAGTAAAAGGACTATTATATGAGAATGTGTAATATATATCGTAGCTTAGGAAAATGATAAGCAATAGTCCGTCCATACGTTGGGAAAAAAATCAACATCTAATTGGATTCTTAGATAAAAGCATTGGAAATTGTGCTTTCACATTATGTTGGAAAAAAGTTTTTCCCCATTGGCGGTTTATATTTTTTATACCTTATGTATGAAATTTTATGTAAAAATATCCATCAGTATTGATAGCCATTTTAAAGAAAACTTTTAAATTATTTGAATTGTGCTTATATTGAAACAATAAATAAGGAAAGAATTACATAATTTCATTAATACGCAACATAATAAAACGGTTTTAGTTTTGCTCAAAGCTAAAAATGATTTTATGTTAAATGTATGAAGGTTAATATTGTACCTGTGACAAAAATATTAAAAAATGGAAGCAATATGAATTTTTACCTTTTTGTTAACAGTGCTGGCATTGAAGACCTTAGATCGCATTAATTACACTACATATAGAGATATATGTATAAGATTTATAATTATAATGAAATTTGATATTTTATTTTAAAAATTCAATTGACTTTTTAAAAGTTAATAAAAATTATAACATTCAAGTGTTACTTTTATATAAAATATTTAATCATTTACGTGATTAAAATTCCTTTATTTTATAAATTATCTTCCAAATAATGCATACTTTTGTAAGTTTTAAAAAATGACGAGGAATAATATTTCCTATGCAATTTCTATGTACAGTCGACAAATGGGATTCCCTTTATAACTATGGTTATGTATCGATCGAAATTTCCTGATTTTAAATTTTACCTTTCAGTGAGGTATTTTATTTAATCTCTGTATAGAGAATTCAAATTTGAGCAATATTTCATTGAATTATATTCATTATTATTATTTTTGAATAAGAAAGAGAATATTCCATTTATCAAATTCCATATGATTGAATACGAACTTAAACTCAAATTATTCAGGAAAGAAATGTTAGGAGACCATATACTCGATTACTTAGGTAGAAACAATTCATAATGTTTTCTCGTTTCTGTGCAATGAGTGGATCGATATTTGAAATTTATAAACTAGAAATCGGCCTCTTAAGATTCCTGATTTTCGATAGTAACTTTTGACTGAGAATATTTCGGAATAATTTAAAAGGAATTGCGTGAAGGATGTTTATAAGATATATTTAGGTGTTTTATAACGTATAAAATAAAAATAACGGAAAATATGGCATATTTTAACTGTCTTATTCGATGGTATTTAATATATAGTTCATGTTTTAATTGAATATTACTTTTTCAGCCTTTAGTACTTTTTTATAAATGAAAAAAAGAATCGATCGATTGGTGCCAATTTTTTTCAAATTTTTTGAGCAAATTTTTTTTTGTCATCAAGTATTTGAAATGCATAATTAACAACAAAGGAAATATTTTAAACACCCCATTAAATTTTTTCAAATTTGAAATTTATTGTCAAAGATAATTTTTCAAAAAATATATCTATAGTGAGAAAATTATTTTTCAAAATTTAACTATATCAATTAATTTAAAAATTCTAGTAACAAGATAATTTAATCCCAGGGAACATCAAAATCTACACTATTTTTTTTCCAAATATGACGAGTATCGTAAAATTTTTTCAAATAACTTTTTCATGCCTATGCAACAAATAATCAAATTGAACTACACACTATTTAACGACTATTTTAAAGTTTTTATGTGAATTAAATTATAAATAGTTAAAAATTTAAAATTCTGAAATAAATAATAAATAACTATTGTTAATTTTTAACCATTTTCAAAGCATTTTAAACGTTTTGAATAATTTAACCGAAAAAGTAATAATTTGCAAGCAATCACATGATTTTTACATTATTTCTTCTAAGTATCCATTAATAAAATATTTGTTGAGCCATTTAAAAAACTAGTTACTTTTATCTATTTCCTTCTATTTATTTGATTTAGAACAAAACAAAAAAATTTTATTAATTTTTCCTTAACAACTTCTAGAGGAAAACCAAAGAATAAAAGTCAAATTAATTAATTATTTAAAACGCACATGAAATGAAGTTTTCTTCCTTAGCTATTTTCTTCATGACAGCATTCTGAATCATATGACATCCATCAGAATTATTTCCATTAGTTGCTATCTGAAGCAATAGCATTGATTTTTTACTGAACCTTTCTAAATGAATCTGTTTTGTCGTTTTAAAATGCAAGATCCGGAAAATACCGTTAGAAGTTGGAAAAGCACATGACCTTGTCAAGCACGTAATGCATTTATTCTAAAAGATGTAAAACATGCTCTCTATTTTTCTTTCCGCTCCTTGAAATCAATAACTCTGTTAGATATTCGTAATGAACGGTTTTTGCTTACATATTCTTGAATTTGCTCTCTAGTGTTTATGCTCTTTTCACTTTTAGTGGCAAAAAAGACAGCTCTTAAAATCCTTTTCATTTGTGAATAAATAATTAATTCAATATTAAAAATGAGCTGTTATAAGTTTAGTTGCATCCCACCTCACGTTCTGAACCGTGATTTTAATAAAAAGCGTGTAAATAGATATTTTCATGATATTTAGAGTCACTCTCAGATTAGAATATGCGTATAAAATTGTTTAAAGGACAATATTTTTGACAAAATATTTAAATACAATATTTCGGCAAAATTAACTTAGATCAACCTTTTTCAGTCAAATTCTTTTTAGAAAAAATAAAGCTTATTATAATAATATATTTTGCCCAGTTAAGGCGCAGACCTCTGTACAGAGTAGTTCAACTAAGATTCTTGGAAAATTCACATTATTTTCGTGAGTTAAACCCATTGAAGCTACCTATCGGTGTTTTTTTTCTAAAATTTCTCCCCTGTTGTCGTAAAACATGGATAAACCCACTTCCCCTAAGTTATATACTCAAAAATTTAGTTGGAGCCCTGTACAGAGATCTGAGCTTTATACAGGCGAAATATTATTATGATAGAAGCATTATTCACAAAAGGAGAATATTTTGAAAATGGGTCATTCTATGTCCATTTTTTGTCAGAATATTGTATTTAAATAATTTTTTTATTGCAATACTATTCTTAAAACAATTTTATATACATTTTCTAATCTAAGTGACACTAAATATCATAAATATTATCCATTTATATTTTTTCCAAAATCACGGTTCCGAACGTAGTCGGATACCTTAAATCTACACGATTACAAAGACAAAATAATACAGAAAAATAAATATACTTGAATCAACAAATAAAGATCAATTTTACTGTCAGATTTTAAAACGCTAAGCAACTTATTTATACTAACACCCCTCCCACCTTTGTTTGAAAGATACGCAATAGTAACGTACATTTACTTTTTATCTTCTTATGCATTAATAATTTTGTATTCATTGATTCAGTTATTTTATTTTAAGCGAAATTTAACCTCAACAAAACAATTTATTTTAAATTAAATTAGCTAAAACATTCCGTACACTTAACTCCGTTTATATAAATACATTCTAACAACAATCTAAAATTGAAACTCTTTATAAACTGTACTAATGTAAAATTTTAAAAAATACCAGATTTTAAGAAAAGTGTATGAAATTTCAATTTATTATGTTTTTTTCTTAAATATAATTTCCCCATATGTTGTACTAAATTACCTAAATTTTTGTTAAAATAATTAGTTATTTCCCATGCTATTACGTTTCTTAGAATTATAATTCATAGCATCAACATTTCATTCATTAAGTTTTAAAGAACAAAAACAAAACTAATTTCTAACGAAGAAATATGAATGTAAATTTTAAAAACTGGAATTTCGATTATAAGGAATATACGTTATACAATTCAGTACGTTAGTCACAGCTAGAATGGTACTCATTAGAGATAACGAAATAACAGTAATGAGAGAGAGAGAGAGAGAGAGAGAAACAGCTCAAAAATATTCTATGCAAAATTCACCTCCTTTTGAAACCAATTCCAAAAATAGAAATAAAATGTTTGAATAAATTAAAAAGAAATGAAAAAGAAACACACTCGAACATATATAGATAATGATCATAATCATTGAAAACATATAGCCACGTTATACTTACTAAATATCTCAAAAACTCGGAAGAATTTCAAAATAGAAAGACATATCACACACGAGGACAATGTTTGTTTGGTTTGATTATAATAGTTACTTCAGAGAGCCCTCAACATGATTACAATGACCAAAAAAAAAAAAACTGGTAAATGCAAAATATAGAAAGTGGTTCAGCATTTAATTTTGCTGAATAAATCAAAAGAACAAATAATCGAAGTCTTAGAATTCGTCAAGAACAGAATCACTTGCTGTAATTTAAATTGTTTTTTTCCTTCTTTAAGTAATTTATTTTTAAAATACTAATTTGATTTAATGAGATCAAGCAACAAATAAAACTTGGTACCAAAGTCACTTTCTTAAGTGATCAAGGTAATTCGACACTTAGTTTCTTTTTGAAATGTGATTATCGTATTTTCATAATTAGAAGAAAACCTTTTTGTTTTTACCTACAGCATCGATCTTTCTATATCTGAGCACACGTTATGCAAAATATGTAGTTTAGATAAAAACAAAACAAAAGGAAAAACTTTTATTTATGTATATCTCTATAAATAAAATAAATATGCAATCCTCAGCTAAATACGGTACACATGTCCCCTGCCCAGTACGGTGGATATGACCCTCGGCTTGTAACCGAGTGCAGTTTGTGTTCGAATCCCGAATAAGGTATGGTTTTTTTTCTTGGGAAAAAAAATGGATTTTTCGGATCCCTTCTGTTATATATGGGATAAATATCACTTCAATAAATGCAACTTTTTTGATGTATGTTTCGTTTTCCACTTGTATTTCATATGTATCCCAGGATAAAAACACACAACAACAACGTAAAATTAAAATGAATTTTGATTTCATTGGAAAGACATGGATAATATTTCCTCATTAACGTCAATACAACATATCCCTAATCATTATAGTTGCTTAATATGTGTCATCTTTTAGGTAAAAATTCATTTTAAAGTTACGGGGAAAAAAATATTGGATTTTCTGCAGTCCCAAAAAAATATTTGCTCTTGCCACAGAAAATGTAAAAGGTACAGACACTAACTTAAATCGGACTTGTTTAGTTTAATTATTCGAAGTACTTCGTATCTAAACTACGTACTTCTACAGCCCTAAATCATTTTAAAACAAAGAAAATCCTTTTTTTTTAAATTTATGCATTATGTGCTCATTTCTAAACAAAAATTCAAAATATCATATCTTCCCATTAACAGACCGTAGTTTTAATTTTTTTAAAAATATTAAAGCTAATTCACTTAATTTTTTCTTTTTATTTATCCCCAAATTTTCCAAATCATAATTAAAATTACCAATTAGAAAATTTTTAGATATCTTTAAAATATTTTAATTCATGTTAAAACTTTTTTGATTCATAATAAAAACGTTCACTTAATGTCAAATTATTAAAAATACATAATACAAATCTAAATAAAAATACACGTTTTATAACTTCTTCATGTTCATAAACTTCTTATCTCTGAAAACGCAGAATACTTAATTTTTAAGAAATAATCTTATTGCTCCTTTAAAATTAAACTTGACTACACACGCAAACACAAACCGAATAAAATGTTTAAAAAACAACTTTGACAATATACATTTCATTGTTTCAAAAGAATTCAATCAGTGTTTTAGGCAATTTTTCGAGTTACTCAAAAATTACAATTTATATTTATTTAATATAAAATATGATAGTACTATAACAATAATTAATTACAATAATAAATATTAAATATAGCTGAACATTTATTTAATATAAAAAATCGTTATTACCAAATATAGTATACCATAACCTATTATTTAAATTACTCCAACGCTCCTTTATTTATAAAAATTAGATAAATTACATACATTTAATTTTTTGTACTTACATTTCATATATAGCATTTAATTTAATTTAAAAAAAATTTATTTTATCTTGTAATCAGCAAATCATAGAAAATAAGCTTATGATCATAAAATATAGTATACGATAGTGTAGTGACTTTCAAATCAGTGAACATGAAAGAGCAAATAATTTTTATTAATACATATGTTGCAAGAATATCACCAACAGATCAGTTCCAAATTACTTTACTTAACATAATCCTTAGCTCACGCTTCGCTATGGATTTAATGAAAATAATTAATTAACTATTTCCCCAGTCAAGTAGGAAATATTCTTGTAAATGTTAAAAGCGAAAGTTTCTCACGGATAAATCCCCTTTTCAATTAAAATTACAAGTAAGTATGCAATAGATTAAATGGTTTATCTGCATCCGAGACGAAGTAATGCAAGGTTGAATTAACCTTTCATCTTGTAAGAGTAACTAAATTGAAAAGAGCACTGTAGTGTAATAGTGAGACATTTGAATACGGTGTAGAAGAAGCGAAATGTGTTTGAAAAGATTAACTCAATATCTTTTGAATTTTTAATAATGAATGAACTTCGTACACATTTTATATTTTTCCTCTAGTAATTTTCATAATCCTTACTGAAAAGGAAAAAATAAGTTACTTAAATATTTATACCTAGGAATAACTAACTACACTGTACATTTCGGTGTGATATATTAATATTACGATTCTTGGAAAATTGTTATTTTTCGAAGAATTCATAATTTTAATGCATATATATATATATATATATATATATTCAATAACAAAAAAACGACGTACCAAGAAGGAATTGCCCAATTGTCATGAAATTACTTATACAAAGACATTTGTACCAAACATGCAAATAATTAACATTTGGTGCTTAATGAATGAATAGCGGGAGCTAGAGCGCATCGGAACTGCGCACACAGCAAGTGTCAAAAAGAAGCGATTCTCAATCTGATGGTAAAAAATTTCATGCCTTGCGTTTACGATCCTTCTTGACTAAAAAATAGCCTCGCCGAGGATTCGAGCTCATTACGAGCAACGTCGGGTTTGAAAGAGGCCGTATCATTGTAGAAAGAGGCGGTTTGGGATAAATCGGAGAACGCCGAATAGGGGTGAAAGTGGGTTATTAGAAGATGCGGGGGGAATGGGTGGACAGGGCAGTTTTCAGCGTCATGATGGTGGGGACCAGTGCCCCCGGCCGATCAGCAGATCGGGAGGACAGATTGAATGTCAGATCAGCTATCACTGCGCCTGATTCATTGTTATCAGCCATCAGACGTGCGGCCTGCACACAAGTGTCCACCATGACCATTCAAGATAATGCAGGATAATTCTCCCTTGGCCAGCCAGATCACCAGATCCCTCTCCAATTGAGCATGTCTGGAATATGATGGGAAGGCGACTGTATCTATCAGCGAATGTTAATGACCTGGCCCGACAATTGAAGCAAATTTGGGAAGAAATACCACAGGAGACTATCAGGGTGCTTTATCACTCTATGCCACGTCGTGTGGCAGGTTGTATCCAGGCTATAGAAGGGTCAACGCCTTACTGAGCTCGTTACTTTGTAATATAACACCCTTTTAAAAAAATAATTCAATTTTTTCCCGAAATTTTTCATTTTTTTTTCTGTACATAATCTTTTTTTCCCCCAATTTTTTTCTCTATCGGACAACCATTTTGGTGGTCGGGTTTTTTGTATATTATATATATATATATATATATATATATATATATATATATATATATATATATATATATATATATATATATATATATATATAATATATTATATATAATATTTTGTTGTTGTGTGTGTGTGTGTGTGTAATGAACATAGAAGCAAAGCATACGGTGGCAAAGAGCACGAAATAGTTTTTTATCGAATGCGACACAGTGCTTTGAGGAAAAATTTCATAGGAACAGTATAAAAATGGGTTCTAATAAGGAATGCGTTCACACCTAACTGCAATGCTTTGGCGGCTTTGACTTCCTATGCTTTTAATTAAACTGTCAGACATCAAAATGGAAAGAGGAAATTAAACATGGAGTAACCTTAGCTCTAGCTCATGAAACGATCTTGGGAGAGAACTTAAAGTTGCAAAAATATCCATCAAAGTAGCTCTATCGAACTCAG
This sequence comes from Trichonephila inaurata madagascariensis, assembly GCA_019973955.1. Lineage (NCBI taxonomy): Eukaryota > Metazoa > Arthropoda > Arachnida > Araneae > Nephilidae > Trichonephila > Trichonephila inaurata. Next base: position 29,819 of record BMAV01001628.1, read on the forward strand.
GTCTGTTGATTAAAGGGAGGCATTCCATCTACTCCAAATCGTGATCCTCAAGATAGTCTTCAACAAGCACAGTTCAGTGTAGTCGCACGTCTTCATCCATCACAAAATGAAATAATCCCAATCAGGTTGGGAAAAAGAGGTTGTTTTTCCCAAACCCCAAAAACCTTGAAAGTAAGGTGCCCCCGAGAAAATCTTCCAAACCATGATTCCACCATTTCTGCAATAGTGTCTCTCTACAATGTTGGATTGGTTGAATCTGTTGTGTTATTCTCTGCGTATCAGCAGACACCTTGAATCACTCTACAGTGCAAGTCTGGACTCATCTGTGAAGAATACAGAAGTTCATTAATCTCTGGTCCAAAAAAAAAAAAGGAATTACCTTGCCAAACATTAAAGAGGTGCATCTCTGTTGATCGTTCAAGGGGACGCACACAATAGTTGTACTGCACAAAGACCTGCACTGTGAAGTCGGTTTTGCCCCTTAGTAGAGATCTTGTTTCTGATGCGACAAAATAATCTGCAACTAGTGGAGGCACAGTAGTGCTTCTCCTTCTTCGGCCCGAAAGAGGTAGAAAATGGTCTCCCGCAGGTTTGTAACTCATAATTGACACACACACCTTATGAATATAATCCTTAACTCCGTCGTTGTTCCAAATTGAGACTAATTTCGGACATTCCCATTTCTATCCATCCAAACATTTGCTACCTTAACGAATCTTGTAAGCGACTTCTTGACTCTCCTGGATAGAAATTATCAACCATTATTGAAGATCAGTAATTATGTGCAAAACGTAAACATAAAGTTGAGAAAGTTTGATTTATGCACAATTTCTCTTAACTCCTGAATAAATTTCCATATCTTTAAAGTAAAGTAATGGCTCTATGGTTAAATAATAAACTATTAATTTTATTGTTACTATCATTTTTTAATAGTGAGCTTCGAAAAACGTGTTTTACCTTTAATTTTAGAGGCCAGTATATATATAAGTAATGTAATTTCGAAATATTCGTATCAAAGGAATGCCGAATACAAAACGAATTTATTAACGCAACTTGAATACCAAAAGAGTGGCCATTTTGCGTCTATTCTTTGTAAGTATAGTCCTAAATAGGGAGATTTTCCACAATATCTCAGCTGGAGAGTCCCATTAGAAAGAAAAATAGGGGTCTTAATAATCACGAGATAAAATGAAGCGTAGTAAATATTTTTTGGAAATTTCGCTGGGGGGTTTTTAGGAAATTTTTGGGTACCCATTAAAAAAGGACTTTAACTACTAAGATATTCTTTTTCTAGGAATCACGATTAAATATGTCTTTAAAAAGGAAATACTTTTTAAAGTAAAATTTAAAAAAACTGGATTTTTTTGAAAAATGGTATCTGTAATTAAGAGATTTAATGGAAAATTATCTAAAATTAAAATTTAAAGCAATATTTAAACGAATTATATAAAAACGGACCTCCCTCTACGAACCCTATTTTTAACTTTTTTTCCGGAACCAAAAAAAAAGTATATTGAATATGAATCTATTTTCTACAATTTTCCCCTAAGAAACCTTTTTTAAGATTTGGACTTTTAAAAAAGAGGTCTGACTATATATAAGTATATATATATATATATATAATTGTATGTCTAATAGTAATAATTATAATAATGATGTAATTAATTATTCTTAATGTTCTTGAAAATGTACGAAATATTTTAAAAGTTACATCCATGAATAATATATTTCCTTCCGGAACAAAAATTTTAAAATGACTGTTAAATTTTATTCTTCTACATAATTTATATTTTACTAATATATAGTACCTATTTCTTGAAAATTAATAATATTTAAAGAAGAGTACTTTAAATTTTAAATTTTATTTACTGCAAAAAATAACATATTCAAATTTTAGTTTGAATTATTTAATAAAATTGATAACGATATCTTTAGCAAATTGTTTGTGAGAATCTCGTCAGAACCTTTTTAACCATTTTTTTACATTAGTTTGTAGATAGTATATGTTTTCTATACATATCTTATTTTTCTTTGTATGCTTAAGAAAAACGAAACATAAATATAAATAACATACCTTTTCTCTCTATCATATTTCTCATTTGAAAATGATTTAAAGATATCATTGAAAATTTAGTCTATGGAAAGAGCTTTCGATGCGTGCATCACAAACGGAAATGAAATCTTACAAAAATTGATTTTAGGAAATAAAATGTATTTTTTTTCCCCACTTTAAAAGTTTTTAAAGGGCAATATTTTTAATGTTTGGGAAAATTTTTATTTTCATATATTTTTGTGCCATCAATTGAATCTTCATACAAACAAAGCGAAAAAAACATATTTTACAAGAAATTATTTTTTTTAAATAATAACTTTAAAAAGAGAAATAAGTATTGTGAATTGGTATCAGTTACCGGCACTCTAGAAATGAAAGAGAACAACTGGAGAAGGTTCCTATGAGTGAGAACTTTGGTCAAAATATATATATATATATATATAATGGGATTCCCTGCTGGGGGAATTTTTAAACCGCAGGAGTACACTTCATTCCTTTTAATGAACTACAGCCCCTATTATTTTGCATGATGGGTCTTTCACGGAATCAGAAACTCGACACACCTGGTTTGATTCGAACATCGCCTGCCTACTCGAGTCCGTTATCACTTAGTTACCGCAGACTGAGATGACACTTGATTTGGTACTTCACTCTCCTTGTTTCCACACCACCCGGACAAGGGTTTTAAGGTCCATTTAAAACTAATGCGCAGTAGTTCCCCTTTTATATATTAAAAATTTTAATGAATCCTAACTAGACTAAGTAAAGGCTCGTTTACAAATTTTGCCATTGGTTTCCAGAAGCAATGCTTTGAAAATAATAAGATTAGTTAACTAATCGGCAAAACAGTGACAAATTAACTGTGCGTCCAAGTCTTATTATTGTGGTAGCCATTGGTTCTTTCTAATTCATTTAATTCAATTGTGTCTCAAAGATCTCATGAAATTGGGATCGTTGTGGAAGTTTGTATAAAGTGACAGTTAAAAGAATTTAATGTTGCTTATAATAGTTAGCATTAACACAGTGCTTCTCAAACTTTCCATACTTGCGACCCAATTTTTAATCATAATTTCCCTGCCCCCTATACTTAACAATGTTTGTTCAATAATGATATATTTTACGCAAGACTACAATGA
>BMAV01001629.1:0-10146 GCA_019973955.1 Trichonephila inaurata madagascariensis
TGGCACAACTTTTGAATAAGAACTTTTAAAAAAAAAAAGGTGTTTCAAAAAGTGTTTTTTAAAAATTCAATAATATAAATGTAATTATTTTTAAATATTTTATTTATTTATTTTACCACTTTCCAAAAAGCTGATTTTTGTTTTGTTGCCTTTTTTTTTTAAGCAAACCATTGTCAGAGAAATGGGAAAAAATGTTTATTAATAATCATTTTTGTTTTCAAACCCCACAAAAAGAAAGTATTATTATAAAATGATAAATATGTTGTTTTTATAAAAATTTAACATCAGATACGTTTCCATTTCTTCATAAAATTTCTTCCGTTTCCAACCATTCTCTTAATTTTAAAGAAAGGGCATTGAAAACCAAATTTTAAAACATTTCTACTTTTTTTAACACACACACATATGTGTGGCGATTATAGGTTCGGATCGTGGCTAGTTTTCAGGTTCAGCCCAGTCCCAAATAAAGACCCAGGGGGGGGCAGCGATCCCGCTAAATCGCGGGGACTGAAACGTCCTCCTTTGGGTGGTAGTTGGGATGGGGGGTGCCAGCTGAGGTATCGCCCAGTCATTGACCAGGGTTTAAAAAAACGTGGTCCGCCCCAAAACCCCCTCGTGTACTGAACAATGAGACGTTATATATATATTTTTAAATTAAGATCTTAAACATATACGGAAGGTGATTCTAAACTACTGAAGAAATAATCATGTACTTCAACTCATACTTGATGGGATTTCAGTATTATTTCGATAAAGATAATGATTGAATTAGTACAATTTTTAAATTCAGAGCTTAATTTAGACTTTTTTTTGGTAGGAACTAAATACTAGGTTTTTCAACTAGCATGCGATGTTTTCACTTTCTAAAATCGTACTACACGTTCCTTCTTTTTGCCCGTTTGAAAGGAATTTAAAATGCGGGGGAGTATAAGTTTTAATTCTCAAAGTGTATATTAAAGTGAAAAACCTTTTAACAATGACTCATATATGTAAAAATATTTATGTAACATAATGTCTATATATGTATTGTTTTCAGAACAAAATGAGAAATATAAAAGAATAAATAAAATGGGGGTTTCACTTTTCGTATTATTGAGATCGATTTGTTGCAGTGTTCATGTTGTTCCTTATTTTAATTCCATTCCACTTTAAAAATTTTTGTATTTTTATAATTAAATATTAACTGCTTTATGAATTCCCTACACAAGCAACTATGAAGGCGGCGGGTTCCCCCAAATCTGGTCTAGCTATTAAGCAGGAGGGGGTTCTTTTCAAAATCCTGGGTCCCCAAGTCGAAGTTTAAGACCGCTGCTGTAAAGTTTGGGTGATGAAATTTAAAAAACGTGTTCAATTGTTGTAGAGTGTCTTCATTTTTAATAAAATGCAGTTTGTTTCCTATATGAAATTTATTCGCTATGATGACCAAAGTACTACGATTAACTTGATGCCAGGTGCCGCTAGTATCGTAAAGTGTGTTTCCCCGTAAGAAATTAAAAGAAAACAATGTAAAGTGCCGTGTTGATAGAAATGAGAGAAGCTGAGAAGCTTGACATCTTTGGGAAACGGAACGCTTGATAGAAATGATTACACATTTTTTTATTTGTACTGAAATAATTAAGACTGATTCATGTTAGATTTATGAGCAGTCCACGAAAATTTCCGCCAGATGTCACTACATGACAAGAAGCCTTTCACTACTTTAAAGGCCAGTATTAGGAAAATTTTTAAGTATGCTTCGTCAATTGATCGAACGAGTTTGCATGACAACAATTATTTTGATATTTAAATTGCTTAAAAACTAAATAAATTACCATTTGTAACAGTTCATAGCATAAAATTCGATATCTTTTTCTTTTTAAACATATGTAATTGTGTGTGTGTGTGTGTTCATATAAAATTTTAAATTTCTTGCATTTGTATTTTCATAAAAGAAAATATTCTATGCAAATGCTTCAATATAATGTACTAATGCTTGCAATAAATCATAATTTTCAACAATTCTAGTTAGTGTAAAAAAGTTGAAAACATTCATCTTCCTTATAAATACGAAATAACAGGAAGAAGAATGCTGGAGAGTAGATAATGCAAAATTCTAATGGAGATGTACTCCTGCAGAAAATTTACATTTGAAAAACATATATTTTTGAGTGAGTAGATCATACATATTTTTTTGGAGAGGATTTACTTATGATGTAAATTAGATTTTTTAATATAGTACATTTTTGTTTAATTAATATGGTTTGTTATTTTAAAGCATTTCTTTTGAAATTTTAGGAGGTAAATTATTAGCCTACAAATGAATAAACAAGTTAAAGACAAGATCCCAAAAAAAGCAATTCAGTATATGAAACTAGTTATCCAGTTTTAAAATGTATAATCTGCAGTCTCTTTCGTATATAACTTCCTTCAATACTAGTCTAAAATGTTTATTGAAGATGTAAGAAATAAGAAAATTTTTCTCTAGGAAAGTAGGTTGCATGATGTATTTCTAGAAATTCACATAAAATTATGCCTGAAAATTTTTTCCCTTAAAGTTATAATATGTACATTCTGTTTTCTTGAGTTGTACTTATAAAACATGTTTTTTACAAAAATTTTTGGGTTCTTATACGAAATTAAAAAGATTAAATCCTTTTAAAAGTATTTTTGAAATTTCATGAGATAAACTACTTGCCTTCAAATAAATAAATAAATTAAGGATATTAAATTTCTGAGACTTATTTCTTCCCAAAGTATACAATGAAAAGTAACCCAGCTAAATATCTAAAGTAACTATTTCAAGTTAAAAATCATTGATACTTTTCTCAATTTCATTCAGTGCTAATTTAAAATATTTCTCCCTGATAGAAATTTAATATAACTAGTATGTACTAATATCTGACCTAATACAAATATTTAAAAAAAAGAATGAAAAAAAAAATATTTGGTTTACTAATAATTTGTGCAATTGGTTAAACACAAAAAGTGAGGTATTTAAAAGAAATCAAATTATCAATGTTTGATTAGAAAATTTGGCAACCTGTGATTTCAGTACCTGAAAATACTTTATTAACTGATATAGAGCAGTGGTCTTCAAAATTTCAACTCACAAAACCCTAGAGGCAGAAAGTGCTTTCCTAATTCTAAATTAGAAGTGTTTTCGATGAACCCCACGTCCATATATATACTTCGAAGAATATATACCAAAATAATATTTAAAATAAATCAACACATATTATAGGGTACTTAATGTTCGACAATTAAAAAGTCTAATCTAAGTTTTCTTTAATATAGTTTATTTATTGATAATATTAATTTGATTCAAGTGTCACGTACCCATGCATTATATTTAGTAACTGGGATATTGCTAGTGTTTTTTACACAAACTTTCAAAAATTTTAGTCTATTGAAGTTAAAAGCAATTGCATTAAATGTGTGTTCAAATTTCATTTGTTTTGTAGCTAGCCACTTCTTATGTTGAGAAATATATTTCACTTGAGCACGATGTTTTGAATGGCATTAAAATGTTTATTGCTGCGTGAGAAATCCTGCTTATTCGCAACCTAAAATTTAACAACACTGTAGATTTTAAACATCAACTCTGTGGATAATTTGTTTCCTTTCCCTCATTGCATAGAAATTTGGCCTACATGCAGCCCTATGGTCAAAGGTGTTGGATCGTAGCTTGCATGTCGAGTTCAAAATATAGTGTACACTTCAAGACCACGCTATTGTAGAGATACGATACTACATTAGAAATCTGTCAAGGCTTAGAAAACGTCATACATTGGTGTGGGTAGGAGGCGAGTTCCAGCTCAGGTAGATCCTCGACCATAGTTCAAATTACAGCAGGTCCGTCATAAAAGCCCTCACGTAGCTAAAACCTGGCAGTGCAAAACTTTAATATACATCACTCACCATTATAGGTGTTGTTTTTCCACAAAGTAAAAAGGTTATTTTTCATTTAGAAAATATTTTGTTTTGCAAGACATTGCTGATTAATGAGTATAAATTTCGTTGGAACCCGAGATAGTAAACAACAGAATATTCACAATCTAGTAGGAAGTATATATAAATATAAAAACTTTTATTTTAGTATTCTTTTATTATAATAAAAGTTTTAAAAGATGTTCAAAAAATAAAAGAGATTATTATATATGAATAAAATTTTCAGTTTTTAATAAATGGGATGAGACTTTTAGTTACTTGTAACTGTACAAACTTCATAGAGAACATGAATCTATTTTGCATACATATCTGTTTCTTCTCGAATATTTTTTTAGTGTGACTTTCTTTCCGGAACCCCAGGGTTCTGTGGAACAGTTTGAGGCCGCTGATATAGAGTAAAAAATGTCAGCTGAACGATTTCTAATACTTTGTAGTGATTTTTAATGTATTGTCATGAAACAAGGGTAAATATAATCTATATTTTAGTTCTTAATAACTCTTAATAACTTTGTTCACGGTGCTCCAATTTTGTACTTGTTTAAGGTTATGGTAACTGCTTCAGAGAAAAACTTTCATGAATAATTTATAAAAAGTTATTCCAATGTATTAATTAAAATTATTTGTGTAATGTAATCCAGTCAAATGAAAATTTCATGTAAGAAAGAGGTACATTTCAGACAAAATTTCAACACTATATATACACATATATAATTAACATCCACAATATTAGTACAATTAAGATGAATATTAATTAAAACAATTATACAAATGCAATGAGATGTCCATTGAATAGCCACTAACAAATATTCTTTAAAAGACTAAAATAATAAATACATGTAGCCCAATAAAAAAACATCAGCTAGTATCTCAATCAAACAAAGTGTATAAAACTGTATAAAAACAAACGTTAAAGACTACCCTGAAAAAATAAGTCAAGATATATATAATCCATATTTTTATTTGGTTTGAAATTTCCAACAAAGTAACATAACAATATTTTTTACATTCAAATTTTTTAATATCTAATGTATAAAAAAAAATGACATTCATTTGCCATTATAACCTTTCTAATTTAGTATAAAAGTTGTACCAAGATAACAGTTTTCGGCTTCTCACTAGTTTCCAAACATACCTTTTATAGAATTGTGACACTCATCTTGTAAATAGTATACATTTTCTCATTTCGAAGTTTCCCAGTTGAATATTTACATAGAATTTGAGTAGTATTACTTTTTTTTAATATACGTATATATGTCCAATACATTACCTTGCAGTATTTTCCTCCTTTTCATTTAAATATTCCCACATATACTTGAAAATGTAAGGCAGGTTTCTGAACTTCAAAGATTGTAGGTATGAAATGGGTGGAAACAGGATAAAAGAAACACACATGTACAAAAGGTGATATGTATCAATTACAGCACATGAAGGTATGAACCATTTTACCTCCAAATTTAACTATAACTATAGATGGGTGCATTACATAACAGAAATTCACTTAGAAGATCAAATGTCTGCACATTTAACATAATTAGGTTTGATGAGAAAATTTATGGTTCTATAAAAAGATACTATTTATTAAATTGGGAGCCTGTCATATATGCTCTAAAAGAATTTGGAGTACTTAAGTGATTGTCACGCAAAAAATATAAAATGATAATGCAACACATTAGTTTTTCTTTTTTACAGCCCTGAAATATTGGAGCTTCTCTTTAATAAGTTTATATTGTTTTTCACTTTAATATCACAACATAAGTCAATATTATTAAAAGAGTAAAAATATAACCCCACAATCAATAGTTGAAGTAAAATATTTTGTGCCATGAACTGGGTTTGAAGAAGAGCTTTTGTTAACTGTAGTTTTATTCAAAATTATTTTTATTTACATGCATTCTTTTGAACCAGTTCAACACGCTTTTATGGGATTTAGAAGTAAGTGTATAAACCACAACATGAATTAAACTTTGAGACATAGCACTTCTATCCCTAATGTCCTGTTCTGGGGAGGCTAATTTACATTTCGTAATAGGCCTCATATAATTTGACATATTTACATTATTCAGAAAGATTCTTAACTCAGACTTATTTAATACTGATTAAGTAGTTTGAGACCCAAAAAGAACTTAGAATAACTATAGAAATTTTATTTAAAGTTCCTTATATATTTAGAAGACCATACGTAAAATATTTGAATTATAAGTGTATTTAAGTTTTTTTTAAAAAAATATTTTCTCTCTATAAATAAAGAGCAATACATTAAAATACAGAATGTGTATTTAAATTAGTTTTCATAAACTGAAATTTCAAATGATACTTAAGCTTCTCTACCACGTCAAGGTAGCAGCCACAGAATTGAGACCAGTTGGACTCACAAATGGGTATCTTTGGAAGGGAATATAAATCAACTACGAAAAAATATATTAAAGTTTTGGTTTGTAAATCACTTGCAATATTTAGAACTAAACTTTATTATGACAACTATTTTAATGGGGAAGTGATAGCAAAGAAATCTTTATTTTAAGTTGTTTCAATATTATTACTATTGAGACTTTAAATTTATGCATATAGCCAGGTTATTTTTTACAGTTACCCATTTGCAAAAATTCAAATGTATTCTTTTTTTATTTATTTAAATCAACTATTATAAATACATTGTTAATCTGGAGTTTTCACAGCACACATGTGGATCTAAAACCTACAGTTAAGATGAACATATATATTGCACATTACATACTAGCCAGGAATTTAATTAAAAAACAATTTTTTTTATCGCCTTAATGTGAATCAGGAACTATATTGGAATGACTTCAAACTGCCTATAATAAAAAGGAACATACATGTATTGCACATACGCATAAATCATTAAATGCCTTCTAGTTAATCAGCGGCCGCGGTAGCCAAGTGGTATAGGTATCGGATCGTGGCTTGCTTTGCTTTGAGGTTTTGATCCCAGTAGCACTAAAGACCCGCCTTGTAGGGCAGCGATGCACGTTAAATCTGTCGGAAGCTGAAACGTCACTCACCCGTTGGTGTGGTAGTTGGGAGAGGGGTGCCAGAGCTCAGGTGTCGTCCACGTCACTTGACCATGGTTTTAAAATTGCCGTGGTCCCGTCTCCAAAACCCTCGTGCAGCTGAACAATGCGACTTTAATATTCAATCAATCTAGTTAATCAGCATTGCACTATGATCTAAAAACACCTACAGTATAAAAAATTTCATATATAGCACATGGATACCTGAAAATTCTAAAATTATTAGTATTAGATTAACACCTCTTTCAATCATTTCAATCAGAATAATAATATTTAAACTGAAAATTCCTTTTATTTTGATTTTTGCTGTCAAACTAGACTCATGTTGTTTTGCTTTGACATTCTTCTTAGGTAGGTTTTCTCAATGCTGTTGAAGTTTTCTGAAAGTCTTTTTTTGTTAGAAGCATATCTCTGTGTCTTTATCTTGCTTTTTTGTTGGCGGATCCATATTCCAAAGTTCTTGATACAATTTCTTGATTAGCTTCAGGGAATAAATGCGATGATGAATTGATAGTATTTTGTAAAAAGAGTTAAAAACGTTATTATATTGTTCTGGGGATGCTTTATTTATTAATTGCATGCATTCATTCAGGAATTCTTCCTTGGAAATTTCTGTCCGTGTAGATGTGGCCCTCAAATTATCCTCATGTGCTTCTTTTTCCAAAACTTTCCGATTTTCACAAATAATCATTTCTTCATCTGTTATACGCGAATCTAAGGATGGTCTTTCCTCTAGTATAGTACCATTGATTTCCCTGAAGAGAACTATAGGAGAATCTTCTCTGTTTTTCAAGCCTTCAACCCAATTGTTTACACTTACCACATAATTTGAATCCAAAATACCATCCGATCTTATATTGTATTCCTCTTTAATATTTTTTATATCTTGCCGTGTTATTAAATGAATTCTTTCTAGTTTCTGATTCATAGAATTTCTAATATCATCCAAGATAGCTTCGACTGGGATTTTATTTTCTAGTTTTCTCGCTATATCTTCCTTTTCTTCTCTAGTTATTTTCATCCGTCCCAAATCTATCCCATGTCCTACATGGGTTTTCGTGAATTCAACAGTCACTTTGCTTTCAATGTCTTCATATACTTTCATCTTTGAAGGGCAGTTTCCATTAATCTTGTTGCTACCAGCTATTTTCATATTTCTCTTCTTATCACCCCTTGCATTATAAAAACCATTGCGATGACAGTAAAAGTAGGTTATTTTTCCACCAGTTTTCCCTGATTTACTTCCAGTATTCTTCACATACAAGGAACTAGTTTGCTTCTCAATGCTTTCTTTCCATAACTTGAAATCTTTAAAAGAGTCAAATGTTCGAGTATCCTTTTCTATTGTAATATTATGTACCAAATCAATGTGATCCTCCAAGGCCTTTTTAGAAATGAGTTCTGCACTGCAAATAATACATCTTACCTGTTTAATTGTACTTACCTTATTATGAATCAATTTCGCATGTCGATATAAGTTCGAAACTGTAGAGAAGGTCTTATCACATTCAACACATTTAAAGCTATCCATTACTAAATTTTACAAATAATATATATTTTAAAAAATAAAGAACAATTGATAATAAAAACACACAAATTTATGTAATAAAAATAAGTATTTATTCTCGATACCCACAAAGAATTCCTTCAACTATCCTTTAATACTGAAAAAAGATAAAATAAAATTATTATTAGAATGGATTAAATTTTCTTGATTAAAAATTACTGCATGTTTGAAACTAAAATCTATTAGTTCCTATTAAATTAAACATATTTTAAATTGCATTTTCGATGAGCAAATGAGAAATCTATCTGAATTCATCCATACCCTTAAACAAAACGTGGTTTTTATTTTACAAAAATCATTATTCTGCAAAAAGCAATACGGAATTAATTTTTTAAATAATGTTGATGTAAAATAATAATCGTTAACTAATGAAAAACAAATTACTTACCGCTAACCAAAGAAAATTTTCTTTTCAAATAAAATACGGACAGACTACTGACCTGAAATACAAAATTATTTTTACTATGGACTGTGTCTCCTTGATAGTAGATTGCTACAAGTTTGACACACTCAATTCAATTAGTTCCTGTAGAAATACATATTAAATTGCCTTCGATATTTGCAGAAGAAAATAAATCAATCTGAATTCATCCATAAGCCCTAAGAAAATAGGTGGGTTTTTTTTTATTTAAATTATTCATTAATATTTTGTAAAAAGCAATATGAAATTAGTTTTTAAAACAATGTTGATGTTCGTTAATAATCGTTAATTAATGAAAAATTACTTACAGCCAGATAAAAAATAATACGAGACGGACACACTTGCTATGCTAAACTGGAAAACAATTTTCAAAATTTTTCCCTTTTGGTAATGAGTGAAATTTTCCCTTTCCCTCGCGATGTCAGCGTCCCCTGGTGATTGAGGTTATTTTTAACATTAAGATTCTTCCTGTCCCTATGGGCTTTACGTAGGCAGTGGTGGTTTTTGCCGATGAATGCGATACACCGCGCACAATTTGAATGCTACCAGAAATCGGGTAAGGCTTAGAAATGCAGAAGAAATCTATTCCATGGGGTGTTTAGAGCAATTAAGGGTTCGTATTTGTAATTAAAACTTTATAAAACTGATAAAATACAACTGTTTATACTTATTAGTTCTCATTTTAAATTTATTTTAATATCGTAAAATTTTATATCAATAAACCATTTTTCACGAAAACTTTTTTTACGAGTTTTTTAAAAATACTCAAATTTGAAATATTAAATAACTATTTATTAAATTCAAAGTTTCCATAACTTCTTGATTTATGAAAACAATTGTATGAAACTTTTTTCCCGTGTATCGAACATTTCAAAAAATGCTCGCAATTTTAATGCAACATTTAATAAAGTTGTGAAATTTTGTAATTATAAAAATTCTCCCCCTGAAGTAATTATATAATTTACTCAGGGGGGAGGGGTTGTTTTTAAAATATTTTTTTTATTTCAATTGATGATGTGTTCTTGTTAACATATACTCGGTGCTTCAAAAAATATAGCGATACCAGAAGAAATGAAGTTATTAATTTTATTTCTTAAAATTGTTTCAATAATTTTACATTTATGCTTTCTTTATGCGAAAAAATAATGAATTATTAAATAAAGTTCTCCTCAATATTTCATTTCAGGGCATTTTTTAGT
>BMAV01001630.1:73544-199172 GCA_019973955.1 Trichonephila inaurata madagascariensis
GGCCGTCAAAGAACTTAGGAGTTATGTTAGAAGAAGGACGCGAGAGACGTCACACAGTTTGAGAAACGCTACAGTAACACAATAACTCTAAAAATAATATCTGTTGTATAGTTAAAAATAAAAAAAATTGTAATATAATGAAATATACTTGAATTCTCCAAAAATTAAATCAATTAGAATTTGTGTTGGCAATAATAACCTCTTAACTGGACATATTTTTTTTTTTTTTTTTTTTGCTTAAAATATTCTGAAAAAAAAGGAACATTTTTTTATTGCTTATTATTAAACATAGTACTTAATAAAATGCTAAAACGGGAGAATTTTGTTTTAATTTTCAATTTTAAACTTTTTACATTATTTCTTACAAATTGTGTGTGCATTTATATATGCGCACACAATTTGAAATATGGTGTAATACTAATTCTTACATTGCTATCAAGACAAAAAAAATATCGGTATTTTTTGATTATCTTTTCATAATCCACAACAAACTGCAAGTTGTCTTTCCAATCCCTGTTCTTTATAGAACATTTTCAAAAATCAAAGAAAAAATCTTGCTTTAAAGAATGAAAATTCCAGATAGAAGCATTTTAGTACCATGAATAAATTGCACATCCATTAAAAATACTAGAACTAATAATCTATCTATAACAGTGTTCCTCAAACTGTGGGGCGCACTCCCCTTGGGGAGCGTTATAACCCCCTGTGGGAAGCACGAGCATGTCAAAAAGTTCAAAATGACAGATAAGTTATAAAAATAGCATAAATTTACTGATAGGAAGCAAAACAAAATACATCCTGACATAATAAAAAAACAAAATACATATTTATAATAATATAATATATTTATAAATGTATCATTACTGTGCTCAATGTATTTGATATAATTAATTTATCAATATTTAGTTAAGAACAAGTTAAACAATTATTAGTGACTCCCATGGGCTTGTCATAGACAAAGTTAAATACAAAATTTAATACTAATCTTGATAATTTGTATTGTTTATAATTAAAGTCGCGTATATTGTAGCTTTAACGTCAAAGTACATTATTGAATTCAATATATTGTTATTATATGGAGGGGGGAGCGATGAAAATTATGATTGAAAACTGGGTCGCAAATGTTAAGGTATCCGACTACTTTCGGAACCGGGATTTTGCAAAAGCGAATAAATGGATAATTTTAATGATATATAGTGTCACTTAGATTAGAATACAAAAATTATTTAAATACAATATGTTGGCAAAAAATTAAATTAGAATAATTTTTTTTCAAAATGCTCTCCTTTTATGAAAAATGCTTCTATTATAATAATATTTTGCCTGTATATAGCTTAGGCCTCTCTACAGAGGCTCAATTAGAATTTTTGAAATATATAACTTAGAAGTGGGTTTATACATATTTTACGACAACAGAGGGGAACAATTTTAAGAAAAAAACGCCGATAATTATTTCAATTAGGGGTAACTCTGAAAATAATGTGAATTTTTCAAAATTCATAGTTGAGCCTCTGTTAAGAGGTCTGAGCTATATACAGGCAAAATATTATTATAATAGAAGCATTTTTCCCAAAAGGAGAACATTTTAAAAAAAGATTATTCTGTTAATTTTTTGCCAAAATATTGTATTTAAATAATTTTTCCTTAAAACAATTTCGTACATGTATTCTAATCTAAGGGACACTAAATATCATGAAAATTATCCATTTATGCGCTTTTTTAAAATCACGATTCCGAACGTAGTCGGATACCTTAAGGCAGTGTTCCGCAACCCCCGGTCCGTGGATCAAATACTACTGGTCCGCAAAAGAAACATTAAATTATTTCTCTTTTATTTACTGAGGTATATTTTTCTTAGGTCTGGGCTATTTTTTATGAAAATCATTTAATATTCCTTGTTAAATCACTTTATATTCATTTTTTGGTGTAGCTATATTTTATTCAGAAGTTACGATTAAATACAATTAAATTAAAATTATTAAATCAAAAGTCTAAAATATAAACAATCAATATCCTCCCCCTCAGCGGGCCGCGGTAAAATTAACATACGTTGACCAGTCCGCGGCGATAAAAAGGTTGCGGAGCACTGCCTTAAGGTATCCGACTACGTTCGGAACCGTAATTTTGCAAAATCGCATAAATGGAAAATTTTCATGATATTTAGTGTCACTTGGATTAGAATACATGTATAAAATCGTTTTAAGATCATTTTGACAAAAAAAAAAGTTATTTAAATACAATATTTTGGCAAAAAATTTACTTAGAATAATCTTTTTTTCAAAATCTCCTTTTGTGAAAAGTGCTTCTATTATAATAATATTTTGCCTGTATATAGCTCAGACCTCTATACAGAGGCTCAACTAGAATTTTTGAAAAATTCACATTAGAATTACCACCAATTGAAATAATTATTGGTGCTTTTTTCTTAAAATTGCTCTGTTGTCGTAAAATATGGATAAACCCAATTCTGAGTTATATATTTCGAAAATTCTAGTTGAGCCTCTGTACAGAGGTCGGAGCTATATACAGGCAAAATATTATTATAATAAAAGCATTTTTCACAAAAGGAGAACATTTTGAAAAAAGATTATTTTGTTTTTTGCCAAAATATTGTATTTAAATAACTTTTTTGTCAAAATGTCCTTCAAACAATTTTATACATATATTCTAATATAAGTGACACTAAATATCATGAAAATTATCCATTTATGCGCTTTTGCAAAATCATGGTTCCGAAAGTAGTCGGATACCTTAACCGAATCTACTTTAATAATTCCCACACATTCTAAGTGAAAACGAACCGAAAAGAAAAATACAATTTAAAACAACAATCCCCCATTCTGTAATCGAGAAGAATCGCCCCAAAAGATACAAGTCATCAAGAATCTTTTTTCTACCGTTTTGTCTTAGAGACGATGAACTTGCCAAGAGTGGCAACCTCATCCCACCTGGATCTACGAGACAGCTTTTTAAGGTGACTATAAAAACATTAGGTCACTCGAACACCGGGTTCAAAACGAGAAGCATCCCCTTGTCATGTGGACCAGATAGGAAGACTCTGCAGTGTGTGGTGATCCAATCAAGACGGTTTGTCCGCTGTGTAATTCGTCTCCTCAGCCTTTTGGACTAAAACAATGTGCTGGACTTAACCAACTTTCCACGGGACTTTGTTTTCGCTCTTGACTTTCGTTTACCTGTGTTTGTGTGTAGTGCCTTTTTATTTTTCCGGTGAGTATATATAACTGATATCTTACATTTATTGTACTTTTTTGTAATTGTTCATTTGAATATATATAGTATGCATATGTTGTAATTTTTTTTGAAAGAAAAATGAATTATGAAATTAATTTGTAATTATAAATGATATAGGTCACTAATTATAATTTCGGATATTTAATTTAAAATAAATTATAATAAGTTGAGATATTAAATAAAAAAAAAACATATGAATAAAAATTTATATTATATGAATCCCTTTTGCCATTTTCAAGATCATACTGCTTCGAAAAAATATTAATAAAGCTAATTGAAAAAATTTCACTAAACTTTTTAGCAATGTTTAATGATATTTAATTTTACAGTGGGATGGAACCTCATAATTATTATTAATTCTTATTAAATTATTTCTCAAATAATTCAATATTCAAATTGAAAAAAAATTGTCAGTCAAAACACGGTTATGTATTAGATTATTTTGATAGAATTCTCATAATTATCTACAGTTCATGTGGTGTTTTTTAGTATTCAATAAGAAAAATTTTGCAATTTTAGAATTGATTAAATATCTTTTTAATAAAATTTCTAAGTTTGTGATTTCCCAACGCAATTTGAAATTATTTTAAATAAATGACTGAAAACGAATCAATTTGTTATATATTTTCTATTTTTTCTCACTTTAGAAAAAAAAGAATTATAATTGATTAAAAGTATTCATCTAGGTTTAGTATAGTTAGTAAAATTAATATTTATTTACATAATTATTAATCTAATATATTTTAAAGAAATTGTATTCAAATTTTAAAAATTTTTCAAGTGTTTTATTTTAAAAAAGTATTTTATATTTCTATAAACAATTGTTGAAACACCTTTTTCGAATATATTTCTAGTAAACATACAAAATTTGAATTATTTTTATTGAATCAAATTTATGTAGCCAATCGAAGATGCAAATTAAAAATTTTCGAAAATTTTCCAATACGTTTAGAGGAAATTACAATTACAATTCCTCTAAAAATTATTTAATTTCATAACTTTTACTTCATTTACAAAATAATATACACCATTAAAAATATTTGGGTGAAATTATTTGTGCATGTATGTACATTTATTCTTGAGAGATCACACACATCTTTGAGATATCATTACAAAAGTATAATTTTGAGAATTTGAAATTTCATAAAAAATTTATAAAAATTAACACCTGCAGGAAGCGAGTTTTTTTTCTAGTTATTACACACTCACACACAAAATAAAAAGACAAATTTAGAAAGTTAATTATTTCAATTTTTAAATGCTTAAATAAAAGGAAAATGGGATTTTCAACGTAGTCAACATTAGCAATGAATTTTTATAGAAAACTCCAAAGCCTTCATTCCGCTTTTCTTTTATCAAAAATTCATAATCACGGAATAAATATATGTGAATTTCTGTAGTATATTGATTTTAAAATAAATTTATTCATTCTGTGTATTTTTAATAATTTTGAATACTAGAATTCTGTTAAAATATGTATAAAATAATAGTGTGTGTACTTTTAACTTTTTGATTTTGCATTCTAAACGGAAATAGTTTTATATTTAAACAAAATAATTTGTAAATGTTTGAATCAAACCGTTGGAAAGCTTTTATTTTAAATTTTCAAGTTTAATTGTAAAAAAATACTAACTCTTTCTTGATTTATAGCTTTCGTGATTTTCACAGCAGCTAGATTAAACTAATATGTTAATAGTTAGAAAAGTATTAAAAGTGGATTATAACGCTGATTAAATAATTAATATCTATAAAAAAAGAAGTTTTATCTTTATAGAATATGTTTCGTATAATTATTCTAAATAGTTCACGCATGATTTAAATTAATTAATGCTATCATTTATCGAAGATTTTTGAGGGGGAGGGGGGAAAAAGCTGTTAGAAGAGAAAATATACTAGATTATTTTAAGTAAATGTAAAAAAAAAAGTATTATTTTCTAAGGTCAATCATAAATTTTTGGTAAAGTTATTTCTAATAAGTTTTACTCTTGATATTTCAATCATTGAATTTTACATTTGTTTAAAGAGGACAATCTCTTAAATTATTAGTTGTTGGTCCAAAAATAAAACAAATCGTTTGTAATATTTTTTTCCATACTTTCACATCGCGTGCAAAGTGGATCAATAATGAAAAATTTAAAAAAAAAAGGATTTTTCTTCTAAAACTCTTTTTAATAAGCATTTTTATTATCATTAGCAAAATTATTATCAATTGATTGTAGTTACGGCTCTCGTGGACCGGATTTGATTTATTACAAACTTTTACCGAAAATATATAATTTTCAGAAAATAATTTGTTTAAAAGTCTTTTCGAGCTAAACTTAATTAAAAAAAACTCCAATCACACATTAAAACATATATCTATATTTCTCTACTACATTCTAATTTAGGAGAGAGAAAAATAATAGTCTCTCAAAAAGAATATACTTTCTCGCAACACATTTAATCCTCTTCCATTGTTCGCAGAAGCAATTAGTTACAGACAGATTTGTTATGTGTCTTTGACGGTCTCTTTTCTTTTGTTCGTCAACTTTACTTTGAATAGGGAGAAAGTTGCCGTTTATGTAGGTAATATTCACGAGAAGAGAATATACTGTAACTTCTCTTTGAGACATAATTAAAATAATTTGTTCATTATGAGTAATAAAATAATGTATTCATATTAACTGGATTAAAACTTTTATAAACGTGTTTCTCATTAGCGTTAAAGTAATACATTACAAGCACACATAAATTAATTTGTACAGCTGTAATAATCATTTTTTTTTTACTGAAATGTTTTAAATTAAGATAAAATGATAAATAAATTTCTTATAAAAATTTCTTATTATAATTTATGCTTATTTACTTTAAAAAAATAATAATAAACCTTTTGCTAATTCTTGTGAAATGTGCGGTGACAAATAAACAAGATTGCATTTATTTTCATTATTTTTGGTAATGTATTAATTATTTATTGATTGTAAGTATTTTCATTTGATGAAAAGATTCCAATGTTCAATGTTTAATCATCATAAAACGCATTCTCTCCCGTTTATTAGAAAAATTCACGTACATATATATATATATATATATATATATATATATTATAAAATCATACGCATTATTTTTTTGTCCTTTTATAAAAGTTATTAAAAATTTTACTTTTGAATAAAAATTGGTTGATACAATTAAAATTCTGACAAAAGTTAAGAAAATGTTATGTCTATATATCTTTTTAACAGAGCTTTTTGACTTATTTAAATTTCTTTTCAAAATACAGAAAACTTCATGCGAGTTTAATATATTTGGTTTTACCAACAATAATTTTTAAATATTTTTAGTACGTAATGTAGCCTGTTCTCAAGCGCATTTCTCATGACTAACCTCTTGGGTTACTTTATGAATCGCTGGATATGAAATCCTCGAGAAGGAGCTGTGATGTATATGCTAATAAGCATTACCATATAATCAGATTTGTAAGAAATAGATGAGGAAGATGACTTTGGATGCCACAAGGTGTCAGTAGATAATGAGCCCCAGCTGTGGGTGGATATTAAGAGAGCAATGCGCAATGGCTGTCACCAGTGGCGTAACGGAAAATATAAAGCCCCCCCCCCCCCTGCAAAGTCAGATTTTGGGCCTCAAGCTGGATCTAACAAAGGGTTACGTACTTGGCGTCAGTCAGGCTTTGCCCCCCCATCCGCGATGAGGGGAATACATTATGTTGTAAGGACGCCCCCCTTGGGCGCTCTTCTTGATTATCAGCGTGAGCTAGAGGTGTAAGAATAAATGAAGAACTAGAGAAGCTGCCATGTTCTTAATATGACTTTATAAAGACCTTAAACTTAAACCTCTGACAGATTAGATAATAATAATACATGGGAGAGAATCTATACGGTGGTTAAACACACAATATATATAATATCGAAATAGCGTAACCCGGACCACTATCAATAAATAACCCGCCTAAGCTCAATTACAATGCTATTACAGATCCGAATATTAAATAGTCACTCCTACCTTAATGTCGAATGATATAGCGATCAATCTGATTCTAGTTAAAGTTGCGGTTCACAGGAGTGTAATGGTATGCACCTTGACCTAAGGGCTCTCTGCCGTGGGTAACTTCTGTTGGCTGTCACTTAACCCTTCAAAAACTCTTCACACTTGAATCGCGGACTATCATAACATTCATCAAATTGCCACACCGCTTACTCTAACTTCTGATATTTAAAAGCTTCCTAATTCGCATCTTTTTTCACACTTCACTTCTTGGGTTTGGTTGGAAAAGAGTTGCCATTAATTCTGGCCCCAAAGAACCCAAAGGACATGTTAATGAAAAGACGCGTGAGCCCGTCACAACGCCCCTGGTTGAGACGATAACAAGAGTATACGAAAGAAAATGGTGGGGGACTGCTAAGTCCTAAGTGCTCCCCTAGTTACAGGTATTAATAAAAAACTGAGCCGATGTCAGTAATACAAAATAGATATCAGTAATACAATAAAAAAAGAGAAATTTTGTAGAAAAACAAATCATTATAAAATCCTGATATGTTCTTAAATTATTTCTATTTTTCGTCTAGTTTTATAATTATGCTTATTTAGTTTTTCGATATATTATTCTGATGCACTCTTTTTACAGAGAATTTGAAATTCTGTGTTATTGAGTTTAAAGCGCCAAAATGTGAAGTTGACCCATTGTTCAAAGGAAATTGTACATTTCATTCAAACTCCATTTGAATTCTAATCTTCAGTAATTGCCAGTTTAACTTACTTTTGTATTTTTATAAATACATTGCACACTTTTAAGAAGAGTTAAATTACACAAATTATCGCAAATGAATGAGGAAAATGGAATGCACTACTAAAAGTATAAAATTTCCCTTTACAATAAAATTAGTATAAAAATACATTACAATCTGAAGCATTTTATTCCATTTTTCACTTAAATTAATTCATTCAGAAATTCTGTAAAACATATATATTTTATATTAAAAAACAATATTTAACTTTGCATTAGATCTGATTTGCGTTGAATAAGTTTGTGTTTATCTCTTAGTTTTAAAAACATTTTTCTTAAGGTGTCCGACTACTTGCAACAACTTTTTTTAAAAAAATGGATATATGGGGATTTTTGTTGTGGCTTTTAGATTTGTTTAGAACATTTTTTTTTTAAAAAAAGTTGAAATTAAAAAGAGAAAAAAAATTATTATTACTAAAATGGGAAAAAATTGGGAAAAAAAAATTACATAAACAGGGCCCATTCTGTACATAAAGTTTGTAAGCAAATTTTCAATTTTTCAACTTTGATGTGTTACTTTGCTATTCATTTTTTAAATGACCTTCAGGATAAGAAATATTTAATTAAAAAATATTTGCAAAAATTGAGCACTTTATCTTAGTTATTATATGAAAATCCTTACAAAAACTGGGATTATATTCACATAAGGGACTATAAATATTGTAATAAAGCAGTGATTGATAAATCTGAAGGTTAAAACACTTCTGATATTATACAGAACATACACAAAAAATTTCAGTTAATTATTTTGAAAACTTTTTGAGTATCGCTGCCCCCGTTTGAGCATTTTAAAAAAAACACACATTTCGAAGTATGACATCTTGCTTAAAGTAGTGACATCTGCTTTTACTAAAACACTTATAGTTTTGATTCTAGAGAATGGAAAATAATAAACTTTATATTTTTATAAAGCTAATAAGATGGCCTGTAAAATAAAATCATAAAAAAATTGTCAATTTTTGGCAAAATTGACAATTTTAGGGTAGTCGGATACCTTAATTATAATTTTTAGACCCATTTAAAGCATTAAATTTTCAGGATTGTAATAGTGTAACTGATTCATATGTGTTTGAAAAAATAATCGTAATGTAAATACCATTTGAACGAAGATAAGAAATAAAATATCTGAATAAACAAAAATTCATTACATTATCTTAAAATAAATCTTCTCTTATTTTTAAAATATAAAGAATTGTAGCATAACTAATCAAAAGTATAATTAAAAAAAAGTTAATTTTTTTAAAAAAAAATAATAATAATAATTGTAATAATGCAGTTGCAGAAAAGAAAAAAAGCGGTATAAAAATAATATTTAAATTTATTTATATTTAATACTTAATACCTGATAAATTTTATTTAGAGTGAATTATCTACAGTTGAAATTTCATATATCGAACATTGGTCGCATTTTTCATTTATCAAATATTGTTCCAATTTTTTATTTGTCGAATGCATTGTTCCTATTTTCTCACTCATAAGCATTATTTTCCTCTCTCAAAGGAAATAGAGAAGAAACCTAAAAAATTATTAAAAATAAGGACACTTTTCGATCACAACTCAGATTTTCACGTAAGACTGAACGCAAAACATCGTGAAAAAAAGGGAATGAAATGGGTTTAGGTTATTTTATAATGCATTTAAATTATTTTCCAAATGTTTATACACATATATAATTCATAAATTTGACTGAATGTATGTTTCATCTAATACATATATTTTCATGCTTTATAAAAATACACAAATATTAAAAAAAATCAGTACTGTAAAAAATGTTTTTCGTGTGTAAGTCTGTTCTTTCAGTGACATATATATTAATATAACATTTTAATATGTTCATAAAGATATTTTACGGAAATTCAATTTATTTAGGCATAATTTTTAACCTCTTAACTGGTTTGCCCGTTCGCTGTAAGGGCACTATTTTCTTCTTTCTCTCTTTGATTTGCACATATTTTTAAATCTTATAATACAGTGCTTCTCAAACTTTCTATATCGCGACCCAATTTTCAATCAGAATTTTCATCGCGCCCCCCTTCCCCATACAATAACAATGTGTTGAATGTAGTACTAATGTATAATACTTTGACGCTAAAGCTACAATACGACCCTAATTTTAAATCGTGCAAAGTATCAAGATGAGTATTAAATTTTGTGCATGATAAGCCCATTGAAAAATCACTAGTAATTATTAAACTTGTTCTTAACTTAGTAACAAATATATTGTACCGTACTGAGATACATTTATAAGTATACTACTATAATGTGTATTTTTTTATTATGTCAGAATACATTTTGTTTTGTTTCCTTTTAGTAAATTGATAATTTTTTAAATAATCTTTTATTTTCGACTTTCCGATGAGCTCGCGCCTTCCCTTGAAGGGTTATCACGCCCCCCTAGGAGGGCGTGCCCCACAGTTTGAGAAACACTGTTATAATAAGATTATTAGTGCTGGTGCTTTTAAGAGATGCAGTTTGTCCACGGTACTGAAATACTTCTTATCCGGGATTTTCTTTGTGATAAAGGCAGGAATTTAGATTCTTGAAAATTATCGATAAGGAACAGGGATTGGCAAAGTAATGTGCAATTTGTTTGCTTGAAAAGAAACGAAAATGGAAAGATAATTCAGAAAAGCCGATCTCTGTTTCTTTTGCAGTGCAAAGTTTAATTTTACACCATGTTTCAAATTGTGTGTGTATATATATGCACACACAAAATGATCAACCCTTTGAAAAAGAGGTACGAATATGAAATTTTGTTTTAAATATGAGAGAATTTCTTTTAAGATGTATGAAACATTCTTCGTAGCATGCAGAGTGTACTTATAAAAAGCAAACATTTAGAGGGTTTTTTGCGTTTCACAATTATAAAATGAAAAATAGTATTGAAACTCTGAAGTTGAAAATTAAAATAAAATTCTTCCATTTTTGCATTCTGTTAAGTATTATTCTTAGTTGTTTACAATAAAAAAATGTGCACTTTTTCGGAACTCTTTTGGGGAAAAAAATTAACCGCTTAAAGGCGGGATGATGAACAAAACAATACGAAAGCTTTTGGTGACGGACCTCAAATGTTAAACCATAGTCAAGTGACGAGAACGACACCTGAGCTAGTAACCCTCTATCTGAACTTCCACACCTCGTCAACAGACCCACCGTGTAAAAGGGGTTGATTCAATTTAAATCTGTTGAGGATCAAAGTATTTCGTGGTGTAGAAGTTTGGAGAGTAATGTACCAGTTCAGATGTTCCTCGACACTTGCCCATGGTTAAAAATTACGAAGCCCATCGCCAAACAGCCTCGAGTTCGTTAATAAACACTTCCTCACTTTCGCTGTAAGTATCTGTTGTTCTCCAGGTAGATGATGTAATTACAGTATTACCTTGACTTACGCGAATTCAGAGTTACGTGATTTTAAAATCTCTATATTAACCCTCCATCATTGAAATTCAAACAGCATCAGTGCCAAACCTGATGAAATTAGTAATGGGATTGAAGAAGTTGAGATCTTTCCATGCAAATAAATTTAGAAGCGGATAGTGATGACGTTTAAGAACTGCTGGAGAAACACAAGCAGGATTTGACAATTGATTAACTCACAGAAATGCATGAACAAGAGCAAGACATTAAAGAACTTGAGTTTTTTGACCCAGTTCAGTCAGAAGATAGAGGCTTAATTTATATGAAAAAGGGTTACAAATTTTAGAAGATATGGAATCCAACGAAAAATGTATTTTTTTAACAGAACAGGGAATTTATATATATATATATGTAGGGGTGTATTTTATTTATACAAGTGTCTCTTTTCTTTTGTTGTCTAGGGGTGAGTCACTATGTCCAGGACCTTGATATTCAAAGAAATAAGCTGATTAGAATAAAATTATACTGTTTAATGAAACATTAGATTATTTCCAATTAAATACTAACAAACTTTATGAGTTTGCGACATGGTCGACCTTCGTTGAACAATATCGTGGGTTTTCAGCTTAAGTTAGAGGTGTGGTATTCTCGAAATGATGAGACATTTTAGAATTCTTAATATGACTTTTATTAAGAATTTAACTTAAATTACTTATATATCGAACAAACTTATATTAAGTGAAAATAAACCAAAACACGTAGCCTTAATTAACACAGATCGCGCAATTAGATCACTTATCAATATAATTATATTATATCCGCCTACTCTCAATCTGAATAATATATTCGCATTCAGAATATAATCTTCCTACCTTGGTTTCTATGCAACGTCCAATCCACTTCAGATATTTCTCTAGGCTGGCGTACAATGGTATGTACCTTGGTTGAATGGCGAGACCTTCGTGATTCCTAGGCAAGCCGTCACTTTACACTTCTATCTTCTCTGAACTGAACTTTCTCTAAATTGCCATCGCGCTCACTAAAACTTCTGTCCTTTTAAAGGATATCTTATTTGCATCTATCCTTCGGTTCACTTTTTGGATTTGGGTTGGAAAAGATTTACCATTAATCGTGGCCGTCAAAGAACACAGAGGTTATGTTAGAGAAAGGACGCGTGAGATGTCACAAGTTATTTCACGAAGCATATTCTCAATTGTCGCTAAGCCTATTGACACCCACTGTGACCGAAAACGTGACCTCTCGTTCGTAAACCAGAGTCTGTCCCTCTCGCGTCTCTCTTGTTCCACGTCGCTCTTGTTTCTCCCTCAAAACCCACCGTTCCGGGGGGGTGCATATATTTGCTGGTAGCATCATCTATTGGTGAGGTTATAACCTCACAGGGAATATTTATATTCCCTAATACTTTAAATCCTACATATATATATTAGCACATTACGAGGAAATTTTGTGGGAGCAAAGAAGTCTTTGACCCGGAAGCTTACTTTGTTAAATTTTATGAAACCTTCTATATCAAAATAACTTTGGTTTGCTATTTTGTATTTGTGTTATCTAAGATTTTACTAAACAATTTTTCCCCCCTAAATTATTATCTTTTTTCATTTTCGTCCCCATCTAAAAATAATTTATATGTATTTATATGTGAAATTATACTCCGACTTACGCGATTTCGACTATCACTCATCCCCACCTATCGCGTAAGTTCGGGTATTACTATATATTAAAAATGTCTTAATAAAATCCAATTATAAATTACACATTATACTGAATATTTAGCATTAGTATAGTACATGCGAAACTTACATATTTTATTTGAAATTTTCTGCGTGCAAGTAATAATGAAGAAATGCATGATCTTCGTACGAAGACAACTGTACTTATGCCAGACGGGAGAAGTGGCAATGCGGAAATAGATTATTAAGAACCCGCATACTAGTAGAACTAACACTCCCTTGATTTGACAAGTGCTAACGCATCTCGACCATGCAACTAGAAACACAAAAGAACTCAAATGGTGAACATGTTAATGAGTTCGTCGAAAGAAACAACGTGTAAATAAATGTATGGAGTAATCAGAAAACATGACAATTCATGGTATGAAGTGAAACATGATGTCAAGGTTTAAAGTGAAACCTTGTTGGTCTCGCAGAGGAAAATATGTTGTTAACCCTCAACCACCAAGTAGGGTAAGTGTAACGAAAGTATACTAATATATATATATATATATATATAATTTAAAATAAATATACAGAGTAAACATCAACTTAGAATAAAAACAGCTAGGTAACTTTTTTCAAATTTTTTTGTAAAACGGTTTTATAATAAATTGATAAAAAGAAATTCAAAAATGAATAACATTCTTGAATTTCAGAAAGAAAAAAAAAGTTATTTTTGAAATTTTTTGAAATTTGGTATAAGTTTTCTAATGCATTTTTATAAACTTGTTAATTTTTTTAAAACACTAGCTATTCATAATTGAAATCACCATACATTTACAATTGGCTTTTAATTTACAATGAACCTTTTTAAAAGAAAAATCTACGAATAATTACTGATCGGCAACATTAATTGTAATTTTATTTATTAAAAAAGAAGAATTCTCTTAAAATGAATTCCGAAAATTAAAATTTTGGAATTGAATAACTTTTAAACGTGATTTCGATTATTCCACAAGCTCCTAAATAATTTAATAAGTAACAAGTTTATTGATGAATTATATCAATAAGTATCAGCAATGTATTCAAAGATTATTAAATCCCCATTTAAAAAAATGTATAGTTTTCCTCTTAGTTACAGAAAATAAAATATAATATGGAAAAAGAAATACGAATAGTGAAATAAAACTTAAAATATCATGAAAGAATATTACGATTTTTCATAACTAGAACTTGACACATTATTCCGAAATCTTAATAATAGTTAAAGAACATAAGATAGAAATTATAGTTTGAAATAAAAAGATTAAGTTTGGACTAAGTTTGGAGTTGGAAAACTAAGCAAACGCTATTGTTGATCTTTTTCAACATGTTCATTATAGTAAATAATATGTTGAATAAGCAACATAATTAAATAATTATAATGGCAACGAAAAAGTAAGATACATATTAAACAAGTAATATAAAAAAAAATTTTTAAGTCAATTCCTACTTAGATCAACAAGGAAAAATTTTATTTTAGCTACTTTTTATTAAATAGTTACAATTAATAGAAATATGTATACACATATGACAGAATCACAACATTAAGCGGTAATTAATTTTTATTAATTATAATTAAAGTATCGTATTGTCATCCAAAACAACCGTGTATATAAAATTTCAGTTCAAACTAATGCTTTAAAACATGAGAAAAAAAACCTTTCCAAACATTTCGCCTAAAATGATGCCAACGTGACTGTATTTGTAATTCTTTAAATAATTAGTTCTAATCAATTAATTTTTATTAATTATAATTAAATTATTGTATTGTCATCCAAAATAATTATGTATATAAAATTTCAGCTCAATCGAGGGCTTTAAAATGTATTTTATTAACGATTGAAAATTCCACCAAGATAAATAAATAAATATATAGAGAGTGTGAGCTAATAGTAGGAATTGAATAAAACCAAAAACTTTAAAAACTCAAATAATGCAATCAGAATGATTTAACTTAAATATACGTATATGATTATTCTTTTGGCTATGAAAAATTGTCTTTCTCTTTTGGTATATACATATATGTGTGCATGTGTGTGGTGTAATGTCAAGTTATAATGACACTACATCAATCAATGAGCAATCATAAATCTTCCGTAAATATAACTTTAATAATCAATAAAAAAAAAATTTTAGTCTTTGTAATTTTAAAATGATAAAAAATCTATGTGAATAAGAATTACTTATACAAAAAGAAATTGCTTTATTAAAATAATAATTTTCAAAGATATTACATGAAAATTGAAAGATTTTAATATTCGAACCCATTGCTTGAAATATTGCATTTAATTGAATGAAATAACCGCCTTTGTTAAAAACCGTTTTTGTGTAATTCGTTTTATTACATTGAATGATTGACAAAAGTAAAACGATATAAATTGTGCAAGTATTTATAAAGAAAAAAAATTAATTTTACTATCATAAATAAAACATCAAGATCAATTCGCAAATAAGAAATAAAATATTTATTTAAAAAAGAATAGTGTGGAAGAATGAGGAAAAATTATATTTTTAAGGAAAAATTTCAATGAAAAAAAAAAGTTTTAAAATGAGTCCTAAATAACGTAATAGTGATTTCAAATACAATTGACAAATGTATAAAGTATAAATGAAGAACTGTCTGTAGTAGCCTGGTAATGAAAGAGCAAGTCTCGCTCAATGGACTCAATTCATGACATCACATAACAAAGACACAAACACGTGCTCTCCATTGAATTTAAAACAAACATTAAACTAATAGTATTTGTTGTTCTATTTGTAAAACTCAGATAAAATTTCAAATTTCATAATTGGATAAAGATGTTTAAATGTTAGGAAAAAAATTCCTTCAAAAAAATTTTTTTATTAAAAAAAACCGTATTTATGCTTATACTTTTAAATAAAATGTATTTTGTATAAAATGTGCTTTTTAAGAGAAAGTTTCTGCAAATAGAAAAACTTGGCAACACCGAAGGGCGTGAACTGGATTAGGCTGGAAACGCAAAGATGTTTTATCGTGTGACTATGACGTCACATGAGTTTTGAATTGACTGGCTGAATCACGTGGTTTTAACTATCATGTGACTATGACGTCACATGAATTGAGCCCATTGCAAAGCTATAAAAGTCGTTGCCCTTTCATTCCGAAACAACTTCAAAATAGTCTCGTGATAAAATGAGGAAGTCTGTAAAAACCAAATGTCGCACTTAAACAAAAATTTTCAAAATTATTTAGTTTTCCCCCCATAATAAATTACGCAGTTTAAGCAAAACATTCGTAAATAAATATTCCTTTATTATGATTTATATACGTAAGCTTTAATAGGAGTTAAAAATAGCTAATCACACACAATTTTATATTTAGACGATCACATTTCGCATTAAAGGGGGGACTGGTGGAAATAACTTCTGGTATTAAACTTTTTTGGTACTGTCTTCAGATTACTTTTCAGAATTCTAAAACGACTTTTTAAGGAACTTTCTTTTGAAAAGTACATATCTGTCGATGATAATAAAGCACATAGTTAAACAAAGGGAGCTGAATTTAAAAGTACGCGTATAATGAAAAGTTTTTTTTAATTTTTAAAAACTATCTGAAGAATTTTAACTCGTGAACATCTTTAACCAATGATCCAATTTTAAACGTTATCTAAACTTTACAAGTAAAACAAATGGTATGTCAGTTTTCAATCAACGGAGAACACGTGATTGCCTTTATCATGTGACCGTCATGAATTTAGTCAATTATAAAAAGTACTCCAAATATAAGTACAGCTATTATTTAAATCCGTTACGCATGGTTATGTGATCTAGATCTTGTTGCAGTAGTGTTTGTTTAGTAAAAATGTTTTGGTTAAGTTGATGTTGTTACTTTCTTTTGTAAAGAGCCTCCACGATATAGTTAATGTGACTCAGGAAATAGTCTTGAAGAAAGCAAACGTTCGAAAGAAATTCAAAGAGAGAAAATGCGATTGATCAGAAAGAAATATGCAGCAACAGAGAAAAGAAAAGCTGACAACCTGGAAAAAATCGTAAAAGGCATATGAACCTAAATAAATATAAATATAATAATCAGCGAAAGAGAACTCTATATTTAAAAGTACATCGTTCCGATTTAAATGTTAAAAAAAATACATATTAAAAAAGTAACTAAAACTGTTGTTTACATGTACTTATGTTCTACAATGAAAAAAAAATGGTAAGTAATTTTAAAAGTAAATAACGAAAAAAAAAAAAAAGAAAGGAAAAATATTTTAATGTAAAATGATGTTATTCTTTAAATTTCATCGTGGAAGTAATTTACATTCATTATTAATTTTATGGACGGATTAATTTATCTTCTTTAAATAAAATACATCGATAAAGTGAATAAAATTCAGTCCTTTTTGAAATTTTTACGATAGTTATGTACAGAATGTAGTGTGAAATTCTAAATTCCCCATTATTTTTAGATACAGTGTTAAAACCCCAAGAATATTTAATTTTTAATTACTGTCAGAGAATTTATATTTCTTTTATTTTCATAAATCTATATAAATCTACATTTCTTATTTCAAGTATAATTTTAAAATGTAAATGAAAATTTAGTTTTTTATTTGTTCGAATTATTGTAAGAAGTTAGTTTTAAAGAACTTTTTTATTAGTAATAAGAATAATTTATTTATTAGTAACAATTGAAATCATTAAAAATACTTGTAGTAATTTATAGAATCAATAAGTACGTAAGAAGAAGTAATAAGAAGTGATTTAGAAATAATATTAAGTTTGAGTTCGTATACGCTTTTAATCAGACGATTTAAATTGAACACTATAAGGATAATAATAATTTTCTTTTAAATGCTCTATAGTTGTTTTTTAATAAGCTTGCTTTTTAAAAATGGGGGGAGAACAGAAACATTATCCTTCATTTATGGAATTTACATTTCATAATTGACGTGTGACGAATTTATAAATTTTTATATGACAGTTGTTTCTATGAAATTTTCTTTTAATTATGTCCATTGCCATACATGAATGAATGAAAGATTTCTGTTTAATATGCATAAAAATGAAAAAATACTTTTTTGTGTGAGTATTGTGTCTTGTACTCACAAAAAAAAATTTTTTTTAATAAAAATAAACTCTATTCAAAAATTTTATGTCGTTCACAAATATTAGCAATATTTGGCTTTCCTTTCATCTTCCATATGGAAAGTTAACGTTCTAATTAGAATAACATTTTGCCACTGAAAGAAAAAGTAAAAGGGATCATAAAAAAAGAACTTTTATTTAATCGAATCTTTTTTTTAGAGTAGCAATTTGTTTCGCTAGCTCAACGAACGTACAACCGGTTTGTGATATTTGAAAACGGTATTAGTAGTTACTTGGAAAAAAAAATCAGAGAACTAACTTTCTTCATTTGTCATTATGTTTTTTAAAGTAAATATAAGTAAATTATTGCAATAAAGTGGTGTCAAACAAGTAACATCGATAGTCATGTTTCTGAGGTAAAGATTTCGTGTGAAATGAGCATTCATCACTTCAAAATATTAAATATATTTAAATTCTAAGATTTTGAATACTGTGATGTACATGCAAATGGGGATTTCACAAGTCATAAAAGTACATTTAATTGAGAAAATTTTGAAATTATAGTTTTCTTTCCATTTTCTCTATAAAAACTTTTTTTTCTTGTACCTCAAATGCGTTTTAATATGGGATTGGATTTTTTTTATTTGCTAACATATTTTTGTTGAAATCAAGCTGATAAAATAATTGATAATTTTCTGAAAATAACTTTTAGTAAAGATACTCTAGTGTACGAAAAGTTTTGCATTCAAAACAAAGTTTTTTATCAAGTTTCGAATTAATCAAATTATAAAATTTATCCTATTTTAAAAAAATTAATGAACGTATCGATTGACATACTGCTTTATAATTCATATTTTAACAGGAATATGAAAATATGAGATCAAATCAAAGTTTTCAAAACAATGTTGAAGCTACCGTTTTTAGCAAAAAGAAATAAAAGGAACAAAAAAAAAAAATTCAATGGTTTTAATTTTTTTTTACCAAAAAACTATTTTTTATTTTAATTATAAGGAACCAACTAACATAAAAGTTACAAAAAATTCTTTTTAAATCTTTTCTTTCTACTAATCAGAGAATTATACAATTTTCCCTCAATACTCTGTGTGCTTCTAGACCTTACATAATTTTTTTAAGTGGCGGTCTTTCTAGGTATGCTTAGGGGGGAAAATACGATAAACTGATTTAATGCAGTCGTGAATATCACTAATTTATATTTTTTTGATTAGTCTTTCAATTATTCCTTAAAATAAATTTTACAATCAGCAAGGCTGAGACTATTTCCGGTACCGAAAATGAAGTGAATAATGCAGCTCCTGTTCCCGCGTCATCCGAAATTAGGAACATCTTGAAAAGTATGAGCAGATATTTAGACGCACATTCCAATCGTAAAATGAATTTAAAAAAAATGTATGACATCGAACAATTTGTTGACAATTTGATGCAAAGAGAAGTATCAGATTATTTTCCTAAAACGCAATAAATGTTTTGTTTTTCAAAAAACTTAATAATTTAATATTAAGTTCTTCATTAAGTTCTTGTGAATGTTTTTTTCATTGATTTTTATTAAATACATTTAGATATACACATCTATGTAAATAAAACATACTCTAACAAACTTAATTTTTTTGCAATATTCATTAACACGAAAAATTTTTTTTACACGAAAAAATATTTCAGTCCTCTCAGTTTCGTGTTAAGCGATTTTTACTGTATTGTATTTACTTATGACTTGAATTTTTCAGATAAATAGAATAATATAGGTATACTGCAAGCATATGTATACCATAAAATAAAACTTTAATGCGTTTTGTGTAAAAAAAAATTATCCGGTTGTGTTTTATCATACAAAAGAATGTCAACTTTAGTAATTTCACAACACAATATCATCCCACGGCAGAGAAAATTATCAAAGAAGGTCATCAAGCCAAGTTTGCGTAAATGTCACAGAAATTTCATCCTCGTATCATAGGTTATATTTAGACTTTCATTAACAAGAACGAGTAATGCAGCAGATAAGTATAACTATTAGTTTAACCATTAATACTTGGGAATACAAGCCAGAAAGTTCAAGAAGTGATTGAATATATTATCAGCACACGTCAGAAGGGAAACATTCCCGTTTTGTAATCAATATTCAAAAGTACCTGAATAAAATTTCTCCTCGAAGGCAAATGGTAAATGATCGAAAAGAATGTGCAAGCAATACAGGGTAACCTTACAGCCTGACCTTTTTCTGACGTTCAACATTGTCAACAAAAAAGTAATGTTCGGTTAACACATTGCAATTTCTTTTTCAAATAAACAGCATTTCTTATATATTTATTTATATAAAAACATTGATTTGCCCTCAACAGATTTAAAAATGCTCTTATTTTCAAAATAATATTCAAGTCTTTAAACTTGTATGTGTGCATGTGTGTGTGTTTAGCATACATTGGAAAACAATGATTATCAATTTAAATAAGCTCTTTCATCTCTTTAGTGCAGCGTTTCTCAAACTGTGGGGCGCTTACCCCTAGAGGGCGTGATAACTCGACGAGGGGGAGGGGGTGCAAACGTATTGAAAAGTTAAAAAAAAAAAGATTTTAAAAAATTATTATAATTTGCTGAAAATAAACAAAAATACATTCTGACATAATAAAAAATTAAATACACATTCCCACTGATATAATACACTTATAAATGTACTGCACTATGTATTTTATAATTAATTTAACAATACTAAGTTTAGAACAAGTTCAATAATTACTAGTGACCCATGGGTTTGTCATGTATAAAATTATATACAAAAATTAACACTTATCTTTGTTATTTTTGTATGGTTTATAATTAATCCCTTAACTGCTGATTAAAAGTTACACAATTTGCTCCCCAATGCCACCGTTTTCCACGTAGGCGCGCGTGTGCGATGTATTGAAGGGAAAATGGATGAAAAGGAATAAATAAGACGCTCGCTGAAATAGGTAAATCCTTCACAAACACTGTCAAGTTCCTTTTATTGTATTCCAAAATCTTCGGAATAATTTTATGGATAGCAGTGCACAGAGAAGGTCGTACTTCGGAAAGACGTAAATATACGTCTGGGCAATTAACGCTTTGGTTGAGCGAGACGTTTATATACACTGGTGGCACTTAAGAGGTTAAAATTGTATTGTAGCTTCAGCGTCAAAGTATAGTATTATTGAATTCAATACATCGTTATTGTATGAGAAAGGCGATGAAAGTTATGATTGCATATTAGATCGCAAATATTGAAAAATTGAGAAGCACTTCTTTAGTGTATTCCCGCTGTCTTCAACCTTTTTCGACTCGTGGAACCCTTAGAATTGTGAAATGTTTTGAGGAACACCAATTCCATACGCACACTTTTAGAATACAAATAATATTTAAAGTAGATCAACATGTTATAGTTACTTAATTTAAAGACAATGAAAGAAAGGTAGGCGTCACCAACACATAAATTATAATAAGAAACTGTGGGATCCGTGCTTGCATTTAGGTCTATTGAAAGCCCTTGAAGAAACCTGAGGATATTCTGGGTAAATTTTTGACCAAAAACCAAGATCTCTCCTTCATATCTGCATCTTAATGTAGATGCTGATAGTTCAATCACTCGTTCTTGTAATAAGTCCTGCTTTTTATTGAAATAGATTTTTAATCCAGTCCATGAAAAACATAAATTCCTTATTCACACACATTTTTTTTTCGATTTTTTTTTATTTTGACTCCTGTATATGCCTCATGAAACTCTAGGGTTCCGTGGTAAACAGTTTAAAGGCCACTGGTTTATTCTAATGTTTTAAAATAGATTTGAAACTACACAATCTTTGGTGATCCTTTTTCCTGCCGAAAATAAAAATTAAATAAATCCGGAGGTTTTATGCGCAAATGTATTTTATTTGGTAATTTCCACAAGAAGTACATAATTATTTTAATATTATTTAGAGATGATTTGAGGGTGATCTTAAAATATTTTAGCTATTATATACTTAAGAAGGAAATATAACATGTAAGTCTTTCAAATTTTCCGAAATCAAAATTTATCTGAAGTGATAAGAATATGTTTTATTTCAAGATGTTTTTCGGAATACTTACACAACATTGAAAAAAAATTTGAATATAAAGACATTTTTTATGAATTACGAGTTATTAAAATATTTCGCGTAAAAAAAAGGCAGGTTCCTTAAAACTTTAACTTTGCATGCCATATCGAGTTCAAAATAAATCTGAATTAAAGAAGATTTTGTATTAAAAGTTAATTTATATTAAAATTGTTGCTCCTATTCTTAAAATGCTTATAAAATTGGTTGACAATCGAGACACTAAAAAAGTTTTGACTAAACCATTTGGTACCCGAAAAAGAGGGAACCCCATATTTAAATGGATTGACTGTGCATGAAAAAACTAGAAAAAAATTAAGGTGACGAATTCGAAGACCTTCGCCAAGAACAGGATGGCATGGAATGTTATTCGGAAGAAGGTCAGGGCCCATCCGGAGGCTGTCGCGCCAGCTCAGATTTTCAAGAATTATGATAATTTTCTCGAACGAACGAGTGTGTGTACTTTCAGGAATATTTTTTTTTTCTTTTACATTCAAAATATAAAGAACAGTATTTTTTACACATTGCTCTCGTAATCAGAAATTATCACATTTTTTAAACAGCTTACTTATTGTTTATTGAACTGATTTTTACCTACACGAGCAGTTCCTTTGATCTTCAGAAATTTTACAAAAACAATTTTCGTCATGAATTGTAATTTTAACAATGTATAGGTATGCTTTTGAAACTATTTTCAATTTTTATAAACTCTCTGAGTTTTTTAAATTAAAGTTTGAAATATTATTATGTAGTATTAAGTGAGTGATGTTTTATAAACGTTTTTTCCTTTTACAGGCTGTCCACTACTGTAAGAAACTTTTAATTACGATGCTTTGGACTCAAGCTCTGGTAGCTGCCATTGCAGTCGCAAGTGTAAGTATCATTTAGAAAACCTTTTGTCTCATGAAAACTCTCGAAATATAAGTTTATCAAATCTCTACTTCTCATGGTATGAGAAGAAAGTTGTTTAATTGATTCATTTGAATACGTGTATGCTTATATAATGTTAAGATGTATTCATCTTAGGAATTTGGATGTTATAGTAGTGGGGGGCACAATTTTCCAAATCCTGGATATACATCAAATTATCGTCTTTAGGTAATTTTAACATCAGATGAGAAAATTAAGAATTTTCTCGCCTCAAGTGCCAGGCAAGCAAAAGAGAGAATTATCATTTTTCAATAGGGGAAAAATAGGGGGAAATTAATAGAAAAATTATCAGTACATATACATGAGGGAAAATATTATATAGCTATTTTAGAAATTACACAAGTGTTTTAGGGGAAAATTTCACCCGCTTAGTAAGGCATGTGTAAGCTATTAAGATATTCTTTTACTCGGAATCGCTGATCAATCTAAAATAAAATTAAAGGTCTAATCCTTTCAACAAAGAATCACGAATAAATCTACCAAAATATAGGTTTTAACCCTTTAGTAAGAAAGGAAATAAGACATTGGTTTCGAAAAAAAGAGTATAATATGATTTAGATTTAAAAAAATGAATAAACGTTGGATTTTAAGTAAATAATAATTTCTCACATATATTTCTCTATTTCCGATGGGGGATATGCTAATCAATGAACAAAAGAATAAACCCAAAAAGAACAAACTAAATTATTTTATTTTTCCCTTTTCGATGAAAAAAGGAAACAAAACTAACAAGACAATGTTATACAATAATCCTGCTTTTTAGAAAGATATTGAACATTCCGAACGCATGAAAACAGGAAGTTGACATATGCAATGTAATTTATTTGTGAATGTGTGTGAATGTGTAAGATAAAATTACAATGGTTATTCCTATTGCTTTGGATTATCAGCTTGCTGCTTTTCATGCGCGTTCTGAATTTCAAAAAATCAACTGATAATATTCGGACAAATATATATCACATTCTATTACTAATTGTGTGCTTTGCTCATTTCATGTATTTTCTTCTTTTCAAAAGCATATAAAAATCAGACATTTTTTTTATTTGCATCCAACCTTGTTTGAATAATGATGTTAGTTCCGACCAAAAGCAAACATGAAAAAAATCTAGTGAACTAAATACCCTTGTTCTCCAGTTAGTCTTTCAAAGGGAAATCTTCCTAAGATTGTGTAAATACAAACAATGGAGCTTTCAATGCAAAAAAAAGATCTGTAAATAAAAAACAAAGCAGTCCCTCATCGATCCCAATCTAAAAAGTGTCATCATTAATCTTCACGACTTTTTCCATGTTCCCACGTCCACTGAAGCGTATCTATTTGGTCAACCATGTCCACTTCAATATACGACTTGGTAAAAATTCCCAAATCGATGAAAATGCCACTTAAGTTGTAAAATAAATTGCGATATCTAATATCTTGTTAATCCTCACGCATCATTTTATGTTTGCCATCACTGCATCCGGTCACTCGGGCAAAGAATGAGGAACACACAGTTTCCCTGCTGACCTAGTTGGCAGCAATCGCCATTCCACAAAAGGTCAAGGGCTTCCTCATCCTTTTGCCTCGCGGTGTCTGCAGAAACTTCCGCGTCTAGGGGCCCCCCTTGTTATACCGGGGGATACCCTCTTTACGGTCACCACGGGTCACTTCCTGATTCTAATTTTGCCAATGATACAGTTTCGAACCACAAGATTCGCGCCAATTTTGAAATCTAACCGGCTCGACAAGCTCTGTACTTGTTAGTCAGCAATGCGGTTCACTGTGTGACCGGCAAATTGCGTGAGGTTGCCGTGTAGGATGTTGTGAATCAATTGATGGATCGCGGTCTCTTAAGAGGTCATTAAGATAATTGTCGGGAGTGTGCTGAGGAGATTGTCTCCTACTGATATCCGAAGGAAGTTTGTCTTAACTGGTGATTAAGACTTCTGTATCGAAGATAAATATTTTTAAAAACAAAGAATGGAAGAGATTGTTGATACAAATTCTGTAACTCCTATTCTATCAACAAAAAATACATGCAATTGTTACATTAATTATTCCTATCACGAAATAAAAACGTATTCTTTTTGTGTTTTTCTCTCAGTTTTTCCTCAATTCAAACGCATTGAATCAAAATATGCGATTAGATAAGCGAATGTGTGTTTTATTTCAATTGCATAGACTCCTTCAAAAATGTATGCTGCCAAACAGAGTTGTCTGGGATATAATAAACTTTTAAATAGGAGTACTATGGACATTTTTGCCATGCTGCAATAAACATGAGCAAAAAATTTCTATTTTTACTAAAATTAAACGGAAAATTACTTCTTTAAAAAATATTACGATTGTATAACTATGCGTATTAATAAGTTTCGAATCAATGGGCTTTTTTTAAGGCTAAGTTGAGGACTTTTTTAAAGGCAAATGAAGATTAAATGATGAAATACCGTAAAAAAAAAAATCCGGCGTATAACGCGCACTTTTAATACAAAAAATAATATCGAAATTTACGGGTGCGCGTTATACGCCAGGTATAGAAACGATACTTTTAAAAATAAAAATAAAAGAGATGAGCGTGGAAAAAGAATTAAACTTCTACATATATTGAAATTCTGTTTAAATACTGTTTAATACTGCTTAAAAGAAAAAAAAGTGACGTACCTCATGCACTTAAAGAGTTGTAGGCCTAGAAGTATACTATTTTTTCAAAAGCCTGGTATAATATTTCGAATAAATGACGTCAAAACATAAGAGCATTGCAGATGTACAGTTCAGGTTTCTTCGTAAAAAGGAGGGTGCGCGTTATACGGTGAATATACCAAAAAATTAAAAAATGCAGCTTGAAAGTATAGGTGCGCGCTATTCGTCAGATTTCACGGTAAGTGAAATATTGAGTTAAAGATGAAAAGTTTACACGCCTTTTCGCAAATTTAAAAGTTTAGATCTCTGTTGTTTTAGTAAGATATAATTTTATCCTATTCACATGTATTATAAAAATAGTTAGAAGGAGCATTAACTTTTTAATGCTATTTGAGCTGTCTATTGCATTTTATTCTAAATCAAATATATCTAATCTCTGACGAAGGAAATTTTTAAAGTGAATAAGCAAAGCCGACGTCACCAGAAGGAATAGCTAAACCTTCATTTATTTTTTTTGAAAAAATATCTGGCATTCCCCTGAGAGATTTCTACTAAAAAAGTACCTTTGTCTTCCTTTGCAGTTTTCACAAACGTGCATTCCTTATTTACGCATTCTATGGCCGCAGTAGCCTAATGGTCAGGGTCATGAACTCGTGGCCAGTAAGTAAGCTCGAGTCCTGATGCCAATAAAGGGTTGATGCATGTTAAATCTGTCGTGGCACAAAATCCTCATGTTGTTGTGGTGTGGAAGTTTGGAGAGGAGGATACCAGTTCAGGTGTCATTCTCGTCACTTAATCGAGGTTCAAATTTATGAGATTTGTTGCCTATAGTATTCGCATTGCTTTAGAATGCGGCGTTAATAAAAAATCAAATCGAGCTGATAGGTGTTGGTTTTTATTAAAATTAAGATTGCATTTTTTAATATGATGCCACATTTCATCTATCATGAAAACATACGTAAATATTCTTAATGTTTCATTTCTAATTTTTTTTTCAGTAGGGAAATTCGGAAATGAAATAAGAACTCTTATTTCGATCTTCATATTCCAAAGATAGTCTTTTGCAGAAAAAACATGTAATGAGAATTTCAGAACAGAGAACAGATTCTACCTTAAAACTTCTGGAGAAGTAAACTGAAATAAAAATATGAATATATTTTAAATCCAATATGTAAATTTAAAAATTGTGTACCGTTTTAAAGACCACTTTTTCGACTTGAAGAGAGGGGCCACAACTTTATTCGGCAGGTCTTATCCAACAAGCGTATATTTAATAAGAAAACAAACAAAAAAAGAAAATCTTGATTTAATGTGTCGTGAGTGTGTAAATGTTTATTAAAATCACACTCTAAAGCAACACGAAAGATTTTAGCGATAGACCTCAGTATTTCAAATCTAGGACAAATGACGAGGACGACTCCTCACTCTCCAAATGGTTTGTCACAGAATTCAATATATGTATATTTCTATCCAGCAAGCTTTCGTTGTTGACAGCATTGACGTACTGAAACAGTAGTCTTCCTGAAAGACTGACATAAAAGACTGACCATGAAAGACTGACATTTGCTGGTAATATCCGTATGAGTAACAAAAAAGTTCCTTAAAATATATTTTTATATTTCAGATGGTGTTAGGTGCAGAGGAAATAAAAGAGAAAATTGATGTTGCTTTCCCGGAAGATTCAGCTCCTCCTACGGAAGGAAAGGATGAATCAAAAGTGCTGCAAGAGCGAGGAGACATACAACAAACATATAAGCCTAACCCACAGAAGAAAAGTGGTGGAGCTCAAGAATCTGTTGGCATACCTGTACCTGCGCATCCACCAATCAATCATCTGCTGATTCCACCTCCAGGGTTAAAAAGAAATCCTGGACCTCCACCAAACCTTCCAAGAGGTAAAGATCTTCCAGGTCCTATTTATAAGACATCAAACCAGATTTTGCTTCAATCATACGAAGTAGCTCCAAATAATCATCCTGATCAAGGCTCCTATCAAGGAGGACATCAAGAATTCCATCAACCGGAAAACAGACAATATCAGGGAAATTCTCATCATGATTATACTAATGGTCACAATTCAATTTCATATCAAGAAGGGGGAAATCAGATAGATATTCAGGGATATCATAACTCTGAAGAAGGCTATAAGCCAGAAGATCAAAACAGCCTTTTTCAAGGCTTCCCCAGTTTACCTCACAGTGAACCGTGGCCGCTACCTATGCCAGATATGCCGAAGATAATTCATTTGGACGTGAAATGTGAGAAGAATTTAATGAAAGTATCAATTGAATTTGACAAACCTTTCCATGGAATTGTATTCAGCAAAGGTCACTATAGTCATGGTAATTGTGTTCATTTGCCTCCAGGATCGGGACATACTAGTGTATATTTTGATGTTTCCATTAACAGCTGTGGAACACACGGCAACTCTCCAAATGGTCAGTATAATAGTTACGGTGGTCAAAATGTTGCTGGTAGCTACTTCGAAAACACCATTGTTGTGCAATATGATCCTCAAGTGCAAGAAGTATGGGATCAAGCTAGACGCTTACGTTGTACTTGGCATGATCAGTATGAAAAAGCGGTGACTTTTAGGCCATTCCCTGTCGATATGTTGAATGTCGTTCGAGCTGATTTTGCAGGTGATAACGTGGGTTGTTGGATGCAGATTCAAGTAGGCAAAGGACCCTGGGCTAGTGAGGTAAGCGGAATAGTAAAGATTGGCCAGACTATGACGATGGTACTTGCCATTAAAGATGAGGAAAATAAGTTCGATATGATGGTCAGAAATTGCATTGCCCACGATGGAAAGCGAGCCCCCATCGAATTAGTAGACAGTCAAGGATGTATTGTTCGTCCTAAGCTTATGAGTAGATTTACTAAAGTGAAGAACTTTGGCTCAAGTGCTTCAGTATTAGCTTTCGCCCATTTCCAGGCTTTTAAATTCCCCGATTCAATGGATGTCCACTTCCAATGTACTATCCAAATATGCCGACCCCATTGTCCAGAACAATGTGCAGCGGCTAATCCTGGGATCGGCCACCAGATAGCACCTAACCATGATTTATATTCAGCCGGATCTGCACAGGCTTCAGTTGTCAGACCTCGGGAAGAACGAGATGTATCTAAAAAAACTGAGCCGGAGACAACAGTTGAAGATTCTGTACAAGAAATGACAGAGATTGGCTTAAACAGAGTGATTCGGGTTGTTTCTACTGGAGATTTGGCTTTTGCAGAGCCTCCACCGCCACAACAAACCGCTTCAAATTTTGAAAGTTACGAAGAAAAAGATGACGTTATTTGCATGTCCACTCCTGGTTTCGCCGCTTCCCTCATTGTTTTGCTGTCCATTTTGGTTATTTCGTGCCTCGTCGCTGCTTTCTTATGCCTACGACAAAAATCGCCGAGGGATATAATAACATCTATCTCTGGAACAATTATCAAGAAGAAATAAGCCTTAACGAAATGAAAACTTTCATTTCGTGTCAAAAGAGCTTATTTTTCATAGGAGGTGTCCAAGTGTAGGACATGGGGTCTAGAAATAAACTCTCTACGTTCTCCATGGCAATAAGCATTTCAATTGACAATTTGTGCAGGAAAGGAGGAAATGTTTAAGTTGTTTTCGTTAATAGTGTTTGATTTCATAATGTTAATTTAATTTACTCTTTATGTCTTATATAAGTTATTTAAAAAAAATTTCACCGCAACTATGTAATTTTCAAAAAGTATATATAAATACATTTAAAAGAAACCCAATGAAAACGTTGTTATCCAGTTGAGATAATTTTTAGAGCTGTATGAATTTTGCATTATATTAAAAATGTCTGGATATAATATTGAAATTCGAAAGAAAAAAAAATTGTACTTACATAAAGGTTTGTAAATGTTATTATGTACTTTTTCGTTTTGGTTGAACGAAAAGTGTATTGGGTATTTGTATTGTAAATAATTCTTCAAAGCTCAATGATATTCTCATATGTACTCATTTCATTTTTTGAATATTTTTAAAAGTAATTTTTAGATTTAAAAAAAAACAATGGGAATATTATTTCGGTTTCCATTTTGCCTTTTATTTCATTTTCAATCACTATAACTAATAATTTTCGTATTTGTCATAAAAACTTCCGCATCTGTGTACCTGCATAATATTTCTTTTATACGAAACTAAATATGTTTTGATTACTCATGCTCTTAATTTTTCAGTCTTCGATTAAAATGCTTTGCAGGTAAAAGCAAAGAAAAGAAATGCGTTTCTTTTTAAAAAATTCTGTTAGATATTCTCTTTTATTACTATCCATGACTTTTTATTAACATTAGAGATTGTTAATATAAAAGAAAAAACACATCAGTATGTACTATGGTATTCTTTCGTCTGTATAAGATTCCGTAATATCTGCTACAAATGTTAAAAAAATCTTACAGTAAATGTATCTTATTGGTGTAATTATGAGTGATTCGATCATTTTTATTATCCATTTACAAATTTTCTGAATAGAGGAATTTAAGCTTTCCATTTTCGTTTTCACAATTCCTTCTATTAGCTCACTCTCTCCTTATATATATATATCTTGTTCAAATTTTCAATCGCTTATAAAATACTTTTTATTCATCCACTGAAGTTCAAATGCATTTTTTAAACTTGCAGTGGATGACACTTGATGATAATTCATATATTGATTGAATTTCATTTTTTAATTTAAAATTTATTCTGCGTTATTTCTGACGCAGTTAGAACTAGCACCAACAGATAGGACCAGCAAGTTTTTCAAACGAATTTTTTCTTGGTTTCAAATATATATTTTTGTAAACTTATAATGGATGACACTTGATGTTGATACAGTTTTTTCAAATATTAATATATTATTTAAATTTAATTAACTAAAATAAAGTTTTTCTTTGTTGACCTAAGTAGAAATTGACTTAATTTTTTTTAAAAAATATATATATTATTTGTTTTTAATTTTTCTACAATTATAACCATTAAAGAAAGAAATAAAGGCATTTAAACAGCGTTCCGGAATAATTGAATTAAAAAAAAAAAGCACCAATATGAATTTCACATCGTTTGCAATGAATTCTCAGTTAGATATTTAACAAGACGTAATTTCATTAAGTTTTCAATCAGCATTTTTAGAATACCTTAATTCATTTATTAGTAATTCACTAACCATTAACT
Source organism: Trichonephila inaurata madagascariensis (assembly GCA_019973955.1). NCBI lineage: Eukaryota > Metazoa > Arthropoda > Arachnida > Araneae > Nephilidae > Trichonephila > Trichonephila inaurata. The sequence goes on from BMAV01001630.1 coordinate 104,521, forward strand.
AATCAATAAACTACATATAAAATATGCTCATTATCTCTATGCATTTTGTAATCGGAAACATTTTTTAATACACTCTTTCTCATTGTATTTCCAATTCTGGGAAGTTACTAACCACATTGAGCACGGGTACTATTCTTCTACTCATAAAGTTTTTAGGGGCACAATCTTCATCATTCTAAGTCACATCGCTTTTACTTTCAGTGCATGTTTTTTCATTGAATGCCATATGTGTGTATTTATTTATTATCATTGTCTGACATATGTTTATTACTTTTTAAAATGGTGCGCAGAATTTATGTACTTTTTTTCCACCGAAGGGGCAATAAAGTTTTGATACAAAAAATTATTCTTTGTCTTTTATGTATTCTCTTTGTTCTTTATTTTCCTCTTTTTTTCATAAATTTTTCTTAAGAAACATTTACGAATAATTTAAACCTCAAATTTTATGCAACAGAAAAAAGAAAAATCCATAAAACATTTATTTTTTCTTCTTTTAAGAAGACACAGTACGATTCAAATTGACAAAAATCGATCAAAAAATCAAATTCAATTTTTTCAGCCTAAATTATTTCTTATACAATTTTCTTTAACCTCACAAAATTTGAAAGCTTTTAACTTAAAAAACACAGAATTATGCTAGTTTTTACGTTCGTTTGTATTCACATTCCTATGGCAAATCAAAATTTTAAACTTATTTATCTCAGAAAGATAAAATAACTAGTTTGTCTTCATTTAAAATGCTAAGGCATTTTTTTCTATTGGCCCTAATACTTTGAATTTTTTTTTACATATTGCGAATAGTACATGTAATAAAAGTTGGTATGCATTTTCGAATCAAAGCAATACTTATTTTTTAAAAAATAATAGAACTCAGAATTTATACATTTTTTGAGGAATTTTCAATAAGCGTTCATAAAAAGAAGTGTTGTACGAATATCAATCATGTTATCACAAAACCCATACCAACTTTTGTTATACATAGTTTGATGTACTTGTTAATCAAATTTCGTGCATTTACGTAAATTTTTGTAGGAGGAGTAGCATTTTAAAATCACTTCACAAATTTTAAGTTTTTTCCTTAAAAAATTAAATTAATAACTTTTTACGAAATTTTGAGCACAAAATCTGTTTTACATAGTATATACACATAGAACGCCACCAAAATTTTTTTAAAAATCCTTAAATTAAAAATTTTTGCTTAAATCGTACCATATGTCCCCTTAAATAAAATTATTGAAAGTCTTCAAAATAGTCACACATTACAGAATGTTGTAAAAGAATGTACTCCACGCAGTGTGAGAATGATTGGCACAGGGTTCAAACAATATTGCTGTTATGTGTTTCATATTGTGATACATACGATAGACAGATGAACAGAAACATACAATGCAATCACAGAAGAATATAGACTTTTATTTCAAACGATGATCCCAGCATAGAACAGAAGGGGTGAGCTGCTTTACATTGAAGACGGAAATCCATTTCGGGCGAAAGTCCGACTTCTTTTTCCGAAGATAGTTCCATGCCTTATTCGGGATTCGAACCTGAGCCCACTCGATTACAAGCCGAGGGCTCAAACAATGATTTAGGGTTAAGCTCACAAATTATTGCTTGAACTCCTGAAAGCACTCTAGTCGTAGCAGCTTATAGTATTCTTGTTTTTGATACATTGTTACATCTAGACCAGGGGTCAGCAACCTTTTAACTGTTGCGTGCCAAACCAATCTACCAATATGATACAGCGTGCCACACAGTTGGAAATTTTTTGAAACAACTCGATAATGCATCCAGAGTTAGAGAATAGAGGTCAATAATAAATTTACAGTTTAACTATACATTAATTTTGCATCGTTTAAAGATCTTAACATAAAAATAAACAGCATAGAATATAACTATTTCTTCAACAAAAATTATTGTACATATATTATGTATTTTTAAACATATGTATTTATTAAAATAAGAAATAGACAACATAAGATATAAGTATTTCCTTTGATTAGAATTAAATAAAAATTTCAGTGTGAACCTAGTATTTGCACCGCTTTACTTTCATATAGCAAAATCAAGGATATAATTGCGTAACTTTCAATTTGACACGATTTGGGCATTCAGTTGTTTAACAGTTTCATTATGGACCCGAAATATTTTTCAAATGAGAAATTTCTCTTTTCAAACAATGAAATCTTTCCAGCAATGACATTCAATAATTTACAAAATAGCTGTAAGTTTACCTTCAGAGTTATCTTTCAGATTTTTTCATAATTCCGTAGATATCTGTCAAATAATGTCCATGACAAATTTATTAACTTCCATCTGCTCAAAAACTGAGAAATTTATAGGGTTGTTCAGAGTGCCACTGAGAATTGTGTCACATGTGGTACACGTGCCATAGGATCCCGACCTCTGATCTAGACAATCACGTTCAACAACCTTTAGCATATCTTCCTTTATATCAATGGTATTTTTTCTATCCTTCAATTTGGCTGGGGGGAAAAAACTAGAAATGATTCATTTGTTTCACTATTTTTCGTTCTTTGTGTGAACGTAACGAATGATTTCACTCGTTTGATCTATGTACAGGATGTCGTGCATGTAGCAGACATTAAAATGTTTTGCTTTTGAAAAATATGTCAAAATCTTTTCCTGAACAAGAAGCGAGAAACACATTTTGCTTGGTGGAAAAGAAATAGCTTGTTAATATATTACCTAACTGTAACGGAGCTGACTGTTCTAGTTTAATTAAGGTAACCAACTATCCTAAAAGAAATTTTTCTAAACAAAATTCAGTTTTTAGTTTTTTTTTATGGTTTATGGGTGTATTTTCAATTATAATCACAAAAAAATGCCAGTTTTATTTTATTTAATTTTTGTTGAGAATAAGGGAGAGATTTGTAGCAAATTTTAATGAAATTTAACCTTAACAACAATTACATAAAATAAGAGACGTAGCTACCACCGTATTAATGTTACGGGGCCCCCAAGCTGCAGTGGCTCCAACACATGTCAATAAAAAAATCATTAACTATTAAGAGACCCCCAAAGAATGTTCAATACAGGGCTCACTCAGGACTGAGTGCATAAAATTCTAATACAACAGAGTATCCTATTTTTCTATACACACAAGTTATAGAATAGAACGATAAATGAAAGAAATACCTATAAATAGAAAAGTATTTCACCACCAACAAAACATTTGCTTCATTTTATTGCCCCCGTTATTTGAAACTCAAGCTGAATTTTTTTATTATTATTATGTAAGTATATCTGTTAGTTTTTGAGATATCATGCTAACGATGGATAATTTTTATGAAATACTAAGTTTTGAGAAAATTGAAGTTAAAGATTTACATCCGAAGTTTGGTTTTTCTTCAGACAAAATCAGGGACGCAGCAACCACCGTATTAGTCATACAGGGTCCTCAAGCAACAGGGACCCCAACATATGTAAGCGAAAGCATAAAATATTAAGGATGTATTCGACTATATCATACCATATTTAATATGAATTACATTATGAAATCATTGACCTTTTAACTGTCATGCCCGAGAAAATTTCGGGCACAGTACTTGTGTTCGAAAATGTCACGCTCGAGTATTACTCGGGGTAATTTTTGAGTGCATCGTATTGTTTTACCCAAATACATATCGGGAGACGTTTATTTCGGCTTCATCTCTTTGTCAAACCCAACTGATTCTTGGGAAAAGTTAATGTACACTCAATTCAATGGATGGCAGCACTATAATGAAGACTTCAAAGGTTAGAGGTTCTTTGGTTCAAAAAAATTTGACAATTTGTGTACCCAAATCATCAAAATAACTTAACAGTTAAAGGGTTAAACAATGTGTGTCACTAATGAATCACTATTTAAAATTATTAGTTCAATGAGGAATAATTTTTCATTAAAAATATTTGACTGAAATAGAGCTAAATAAAAATATCACAAAAACACAGACACATTAAAATGTACAAATGTGAAAATACTGTACGATCTCAAAGTAAAAAACAGTGAACTTGGAAAAAAATTACTTTTTAAACCACCTGTTAATGTGTTGAATTTTTTAATAATAAACTATTCATTAATTAAATTTTAAATTATGCATCTAATAATCTAACATTTACTTTTAAGTTAAACCTGAAGTGCTTTTAAAAATATTTTCTTAAGTTTTAGACGATTCTAAATTTATTCTAATAATAATCATAAACATTTATTTTTAATATTTTTAGCATGAATATAATTATCAAAAGGGAAGAAACAATACATTAAAAATAAGAATATTCAATTATTTAATCTGTGCCCTACAATATTGCGAGAAAAAACTAATTTTTCAAATTATTTCTGCAAATAGTATTTTGTTCATTTAGATTATCATATAGCAACTTGGTTACAATAACTTGAACTTAAGCGTTCACTCAAAGCTAAAAGATACACTTCATTCCGTAAGCATTTGTTACTGCCATGTTAAATTACATTCAACATATGCTTTTTGCTAAATCGCATGTTAGTAAGTAAAAAGCATATGTTGATAACTATTCATTTACTTCTAATTTGAAAGATTTGGCTGAATTGTAAGTACAGCAAATTAATAAAAAATGTGGAATTTAAAAAAAAATTAAAATTGATATCAAAGCTAAAGTCTTTTCAAGTAAAGATGCATGAGAAAAAATTTTGTACAAAGATTCCAATAACATACCCATTACTTTTGAGTTTTTTAAAAAAATAAAGATTTTATCAAGTTGTCAACAAGATGGTAAAATATTTACTTGGAGCAAAGAAGTGTATATGTTGAGAAATTTTTCCAGTCATTCATAAAATCAACTTGTAAGAAAAAGCAAGGCCGTTTTTAACCTCCCTTGCGCCCTAGGCACTTCAAATTGTTACACCCCTCCTTCAGTCTTTACCTTGCCAGTTTGGGTTCAAGAGAGATTTTACCTGAACTCTCTTCCCTTTCTTTGTGTTTGTTCTTTGGACAGTCTTTCCTTTATCCAACTATGAACCCGCGGGTTGGCAACCGGCAGTATAAGGAAAGGACAGTGGCTTGCTTTGGACACTCTTGTTCATTTCTTACTTTACGCCATCACAAACCACCCTTTTGTGAATTAATACAATAAATTAATGAAATTGTTTGCAATCATGGTATAGAGTATACATTATTGTATGAACAACAATCAAATTGTTAATTATCATTGCTTATCACTTTTCTATATCTATTACTTTTAATATCTTAATCCTTAATTGAGTCACTGCCATTGTACTTGTACAAAAAAAAAATTTCCTTCGAGCTTTAATCATTGCAAAACCATTAATGACTTCATTGTAATTAATTTACGTAGTAATATCATTTTAAGTGCATAGCAACATCAAACTGTTAAGCTTTTCATTTTTCACAGTATATGTTTTCTATGGTTCTGCGGGCACACACAAACACAATGCTTACATGATTTGCTAGTCGGTGTGTGATTCGCTCACTGTAATATTATAATTTTTTTTTTCTCTTTTTTTTTGCTCCCAAATCCTTTACACCCTAGGCAGAAAAGCTGCCCTGAGAAAAAGTCCGCTTTTATTTATAAGTTTTTTTAATATTATGTTTAGCTAAAAATTGAAGATTTCTTTTAAAAATCATGACAAACACACAAGTTTTTCAAATTTTTTTTTATTTCATAAGAGGTACTGTTTTCAAATTCAATTACTGCAAATATCAGTAGAGGGCAAAGCCAAGATATTTTAGTCAACAGCCAAATTGTATGTCCTTAAGTAATAACTGTATTTTTTTAATTAAATTTTAAACATAATTCATAATGCATTGTGGTCTCCCTTATATCTTGTGACAAGCTGTGATTGCATGGACTACAATTGTAATAAAATGTACAACACTAGTGGTAAAAAATTACTCTTTAAACTATTGTTAATTCATCTATTACAATGTTGTAAGGATAAAAACAAATGTAAATTCATTCAGTTGTATATATTTAGAGATGCATATGGCTAAAACACATACTTGAAAAATATTTCTAATTAAATATATTGCATAAATATTCACAGAGTTAAAACTCAAATTTGATTACTCAAAGTACATGGAAGTAGAATTAAACTATGAACAATCCTTCATTACAGATACGTAATTTTTTTTCATGCATATAAAGTATTAATTTATTATACATAAATATAGTTCACATACAGAAAACTTAATAAATGCATTCATTCAGAGATAAGGCAACAATAGTTCTTTTCTTTTTTTAAAGAAAAAATATTCAAGGTTTCCCAATACAAAATTCAAACAAGTTAAAAGGTAACTTACAAAAATGCATTTTGCAGAAATTACAAACAGGATTTACATAACAATAAGGCTAATAGGAATTCAAAATCTGTAAATTATTGACATTAAATTTTTTAATTACTGAACTTCAATATTAATCTACAATCATATCTATATGAAAATATTTACCAACATATTTCTAATGAATCATACATTAAACAGATTAAAAATTCTAGAATTTTAGGAAGAAATTTATTAAAAGCACTCTTTATTTTTCCATAGTTACTTTTTAAAAAATATCGTATAGTGTTAAATTTGTATTGAAATACTTGAATTTTATATCACACTACTTAGAACAAGCAAGTTGAAAACAAATGTTCTAAAAACAAATTCTATAAAAATTGAATTAAGAAATAAACTAGACACAATACTGTCATAAATACTAATTACGTCCAGGATTGCAAGAAGCAAAAAACACAGAAAATATCCAAGATGTATATTTTTTTCCTTGACAAAGAGGGAACACAAATAAAAATACTAGCATTTGCACACTTATACCAAAAAATTAGATTTTACAACATATATGTTTAAAAAAAAATGAAATTTTGTTAAAATTTTTATAAAAATATTTGACTAATACAAACATGTTTTGGAAGCCATAAATTGCTTATGTAAATACAAATGCATATGTCAGAAATGTATTTTTAACCTTGTTTGAATTTTATTAAAAAAAAATCCTTGTAGTCAGATTTGAAAGAAGCAATTAATATTTCATCTTATGAAAAAAGGATGAATTGAATTAATGCCTTAGTCACAGCTAAAATGAATACACAAACAAGCTCAATGAATAAGAATATATCAAATAACATTGATCAAAGGGAAGAGAAGGCAAATGAGCAAATTTTTTAAGTCAATGCACAATGAATAAAAAAAAAAAATAAAAAAAAATGTAAATAAAAGCATTAACATTTAATAAATAAATATTTTGCAATAGCTTTATTTTTTATTTTCCTCATAACTAATAATGCTGGTGACACTCGTGAGTTAAAAAATGTAAAATTGAATGCCATTTTAGGACTTACAGAGATAATATTGAATTTATTTTGGAATGTGCTCTTTTTTTTAATGTAACATGATAAGTAAAGATTTAAAAATAAACTTTTATTGCCAAATTTCAGCTCATTATTAATGAGAATGTTTAAAAAAAAATATTTCTAAATTTCAATGCAATTATGCTTTTTCAAATGTGTTTAATCTCAAAATCTGCATTCTCTAATACTGAACATTAGCAGATGAAAACTCAATGCCCAACATAATCATACTTCGTTGCATCACATGAAAAACTGTATTCTAGAAAAATCTCCAAAAGACCATAAATATTATGGCCTGATTTGGTATTAATAAATTATTTTACAAGGAATATTGTTTATTGCTCATTTATATAAAATTAAATACAATGCCAATTAAATTACAGTTCTTTTCCTAACAAGCTATATGTTGATAGTGAGAAAAACCCCAACAGCCATGAGAGAAAAATCTCATGTTTTGAATGAAATGAGAAAGAATGATAGCTTCTTTCTAAGCATTTTTGGCATTGATATTATCTCAACTATTGATGAAACAGCAACAAGAAGTAGACAGTAGAATAAAAAAATAAGGTTCATCATAAATAACAATTTATTCCCAGACCATGTTTCAGTTGTATAAAATGTGTTATGAATGCACTTGTGACTTAGGATTATGAGGCAATCACATATCACAAAAAGGCCACACAACGGACAAAAATACTATGGACTACAATAATATCAAACCTTAAACTCTTCATTTACACCCACTGTAGTTAACAGCTTGGAGCTATTTAAAAATCAGCACCAAAAACAAATCAAAAAATCACAAAATCAAAATTATTAATTGCAATTTTTAAAGAAATGAAATACACATAACAGGAAAACAGCTTAAAATCAATACATATTTATTTTTATTACCTGTTTTACTTTACATAATTTTAAAATTTTAAGTACTAGTAAAAAAAATCTTTAAACTTTGATTTTGTTTCACAAAATATGCATACACGTAAAGCCAGTCATTCAAAAGCAATCAGCAAAGAAAGGCACAATTTATTACAATACCACACAAAATATTCCTCGGCCAAAGTGCATTAAAGGTACACATAACTCATAGCACTGACACAAGTGCATTCATCATGACACCGATACAATACTGATCTAGAAGCCGCAAGACTTTTGGGCATTTATCTGAACTAAGAGTCCTTGAAATTCAATCTTGTCATAATAGACTAGTAAAATTCCAATCACATCTCCAAATATGAGTTCATTATTATTGGGGTTTTTTCTTTCCTCCTTAATATAATCAGAACATTCCAATATTAAAGGTGCTATACAATTCTCCGTTTCAACGGAATTTTTTTTTTTAAAAAAAAGGAGAGAGAAATAGGGGATCTTGCATAGTGGCATAGAGCCTTTGAGGTCACCAACAGCTTGGAGTTCTTTTTCTTTAAAAAAAACAAACAAAACTATTACTATGTGTCATCCATTCCAAAAAAACAGTCTTGGCATTAAACCACACATGGCAGGTACTTCCCTACTTGAAAAACCCGAGTGAGCTGGAACTATTCACATCTGTTCTCGGATTTGTCTGAAGCTGCTTATTTGGAGGATCAGAGTTCAAGAGGAGAATGACCTGGTCCAGAAATGGATTACAAGCACTAATATAAACACTATTATTCTTCTTTAGGTAAACTGTCTACGTGGTTAGCAACAGAATTAGTTGTTGGACCCACATTGTTCTCATGAGCTTGTCTGAAGACTGTTGCATATGGAAAAAGTTCTTGGCATTTAGTTAGGAAGGAGGCCATTTCTTTATCACAGGAGCCAAGATCGCCATTTCGCATAGCTTCCAGTACTTCAACGCAACTCTAAAATAACAAAAAATATTTTAAAATGATTTAAAGCAATATAAACCTTAATTTTGTTTTTCAAAATAAATGTTATATGAGGTAATCAGAATTCATTATTTTCCCAAACTCTTGTAATTCTAAAATTTAACTATATATATATATATGTCGTAGTGAAATGATGAAATTAGGAATTTGATTAAATCCCTAAGGGATACGATCAATTACCGGAAGATGTTAAAATAACGTCTCTTCAAACGTCTTCTCATTTCCCTGATGAAAGTGATTTGATCAAATCTCTTAACTGTTTCAGTGAAATGATGAAATAATATTGTAAAGGGTTAAAAAGTGTTTATTTAGCAAATATGGTGCATTATTAAATGCAGAGTAAGTAATACAACAATAGTCATAGAAATATAAATAATTTAATCAAAACTAATTAATAAAAGAATTAGATAATTAGGCTAGTATTCTTTAAAAAAAAACATTTGTAGTAAAATTTTAAACTTTTTATGTGTGAATATAATTTAAAAAAAAAAATTAAATTAAAAAGAAAGGCTGATTCATTTTTTTGTTAAATCAAATTGTTGATTTTTGTCATCTTGAGTTACAAAATATGTTACTTTTTTTTTTACACAAGCACATCTTTTTCTTTTACATTGTAATTTGAATTACTTTCAGAAACTTCTTAAATCCTTGACCTTCAAATAAGGATAATTTTCCTGCAGAGTTACGATTAATCTGTGGAATTGTTTCGGAAAATGTTATAATAGCTATTTGATGAACTTTTCTAGGCAGACAATCTTTTATAATTCCAACTGAAGTACCAATTTTGTATGAATTATTTTAATACGGCCCCCACTATGTTATTTCCATTTAATAGACCTTTATCTTAGATACATGCACCAAAACTGTGAAATTCAATAACACACCTTTTAATTTCTTCAAAGAAACTTATTTCATTTTTTCAGCTAATCTTTTCAGGTGTTTTGCAGCATTTTCCCTTTGATCTTTCATGCAGCACAGAATCTTCAATCCATATCCTTTTTCTATTATTGTATTCCCATATAAAATGCATGTGCTGGATTTAAACAAATGTCCCATGAATGGACCCCATATACATTCTGTTCCACAAAAAACACTTTACTAGCTGGATGTCTAGGCCTACCATTTAAAATATTGCGAGCTGGCCACAGGCTTGTTAATTCTTGTATGACAGCTTTTAACTCATGACCCTTGTTGCTTTGTAGTATATGAGGGCAACCTACTTGCAAAAATATTTTTAATAGCTCAATTTCTACTTCAGAAGCTCTTTTTGAAGTTAATGGTAAAAGAAAGCTGAAATTCATCGTGTGGCCTTAGTAGTTTAATGCCCATTTGTAATTTTTAGCTGGGGTTGATTGAAAATCAACCAAATCAATTTGGCCACAATGATTGAAGTTGCTAGGTACAATTGGGTAAACAATCAACAAATTCTTAATTGTTCTATAAATTTATTTTCTAATTTGTTTCTTTTAAAGAAATTGATTAAGTGAACAGCCTGCTTAAAAATATTTTAGCTTTGTTTAGGAGAATGAGATGTCACATAGTATGGACATGAAAAATTATTTTGATTCTTTATAAATGATGCCTCACTTTTATTTTTTTCCAAGATGTCTGTCTCAATTACTGAACCACTCTCTTGGGATGGCACATTAACAATATACATAGTCTTGTGGGAACAGGTAACACACACTGGTACACCTAACTTACAAAAGGGGAATTGGTTTAATTTTGGTACAATATGGAGGAAAACAACCAAGACAAGTATTATACTTCATCATATTTTCCTTAAATGTTTAATGAACTTCATTTTTACTTACTTACTTCACTTTACTTTACATTCAACTTGAATTTTTTGACATTTTATTTTGCAAAACACATGAATAGTAATTATACATAATTATTAAATTTAAAATGTATTCATTGGGGCACTATTGTGAGATACATGTTAGAAATGACCACTTCTACTTTTCTTATGTCCAACCAACTATCTTTCACACTGGTGATGATGTCATTGGATGAGAAGTTTGAACGATGCTATCATTCATTGTTTTAAGTTGCTCTAATCTTTTAAAAGAAAGAATTTTTTATAACATCTTATCAATTCTGGATATTTTTCTTACAGCAAAAATTTTAATGAGCAGTTAAATGAGATTTTTGTGTCTGACAATATTTCCATATTAAAGTCACAATAATTAGCATTTTCCAATTCTCTAGAAATATTAATAAAACCAGAAAATAATTCATTTAACATTTTTGAATATTTATCTTTTGTTTAACATTTTTCTGTTTTTGTTTTGCCAATTGATGTGCAAAAAATATTTTAAAAATGGTACACAAAATAAACCCCTTTAAAACATAAACCTTCATATCACCAAAAAACAAAAGCATTGAGACACACTGAGAACACAAGCACTTATATCGCTGACGCAGAGCTATATTTATTTACATCACTCATCACTACATGGTTCCCACATATTCATTACAACACATAAAAAATAAAAATTACTGCAATGAAATAAAAGTTAAACATTCTCTAATCTCAAAACGTTCCACTATAACAGACATAGGACTACACCTAATGACAAGGAAAATATTATATATATACACACACACACACATATATATAATTAAAAGTTCTACCTTTAGATTGCAGTTCATAATGACACATCTGAACCAAAAAGGGTTTAAGCAATCATTTATTGTACTGGGTTATTACTTGAGAAGAAAACAATTGTTTAAATTTGCAATAGATAATTCAAAATCTATAGTAAAAATAAATCCCCCCCACCATGTATGACTAAAACAGTCACTTTTTAAATTTAGTAAACAAAGTGTCAATACCATTAGTAGACAAAGAAACAGACTGAATTACTTTAGATGTCTTGTTGGTACCTGCACTTTATAGATATTCACCACTATTCCACTCACAATTTTTTTTTTCTTCATATATTTGAAGCAGGGCATATATTTCTGGAGAGAGATCTGACAAAATCAACTACTGAGAAAAGTATGTGCTTCAATAGAAATTTAGTGAACAAACTATGTACTTCAAAAGTTTCAACATTGCTTTTTCATTACAAAAATTAAACTGTGTTTCACTGTTTCTGTATGTTTTTTTCACACAATATACCAGTGAAAGTCAAACTGGCCATCAGAAAAATTTCTAAAAGTAAACATTGCAATAGATATACCCATTTTTAATGTGAGTAAAACAGCGCTATTCTTTGTCAATGTCATTAGTTAAAAAAATTTGGGGGATGGGTTGTGCTCCACCTTTGATATGACCGAGAAAAGCATCACAAATGAAAGATTTGCTAAAAAGACAAGGTTAAGTTCTGAATACAGTAGAATAAACTTGACAAAGGTACTGACTGGACCTTGAGATAGGGCATGTTAGATTGTCATAGAGAAAGACTATGCATTGCATCATTAATTTTGAATATGAATCCACAAATGTAAAAGTGCAAAAGGAAATAATTTATAGTTACACAACTAAAGCACAGAAATTGTTCACTAAAATATAAATTTCAAAAAAGATTATAAAAAGCGTAAAATCTCTAGTTGGAAGGCATGTATATTATGTAGAACTGAAAGGTAGAACAAAGCTTACTTCTATAGTAACTCCTCTTATCTGATTGTTAAAATTTGTCACATAACTAATAGCTTTTTCTTGAGACTTTTTATCAAGGCAATACTTCATTCGAGCACCTAAAATATAAAAATTGCCATTATAATGTAATTCATGCCCATCAACTTTTGAAAGTGTGACAAAGCATAACATAACACGTAAATAACATTTCCAGAAATTTTTTTAAATAATATATATATATATTATTTAAAAAGTATATATATATATATATATATAACTCACTTCCAAAAGTTAAGAACGAAGATGTAAAATGCAAAAAAATCAACAAATACTGTTTTGATTGACACAAAATTTGGCAGTAAAGTAGCATATATATTTATACATAAAACAAAATCTATAATTATATACAGAAATGAAAACAATATTAAATTTTTGTAAGTTATCAGATAATGTCATACTGGAGACTTAAACAGAATATGTATAAAGTGAAAATAAACAGTATAAAATGAAAAGAAAGGACATTAATAGGGTATGTGATCCCTCCTCATCTGTATGCAAAATTTACACCACCTGACCATGCTTTCAATTAGGTGGTCAAACACCGCAGAATTGAGCAATCACCATTCTTCTTGTAGAGCAGTTTCCAGCTCAATAAGAGTGGCTGGAGGTAGGAAACGTGAAGATACAGCACAGCCGAGAACATCCCAAAGATTTTCAATGCGATTAAGGTTGGGCGAATATGCTGGCCACACCATACGCGCAATCCCTTCACTCTCCAGGTAGTCATCGACGATGTCAGCTCTATGGGGATGTGTGTTATCGTCCATTAAAACAAAAGTAGGGCCAACTGCTGCAGCGTACAATCTCACAATAGGTTCTAGAAGAACCTATTGTGAGAAGAACCGTCACAGAACCCCATTTAAAGATGTGCAGGTCGGTGCAGTATCCTAATGAAATCCCTGTCCGCACCATATTGCTTCCGCCTCGGAATGTGTGATGTTTGGTGATGTTTTGGGGCTCATTGCGTGTTCCTTGTTTACGCCATATCCTTATACACTTGTCATCCAGCTCCAGAGCAAATCTTACTTTGCTCTGGATGTCATGTCAATGTCATGTTACTCATCAGTAAACATGAAATTGCTCCAGTCAGACACAGTCGAATTGCCCTGTTCCCGGCACCACTTTAATCGTGCCTCTCTTGATTGGATGGATAGAGGAACACAAACTCGAGGTACCTGGGCATACAGTCCATTCATATGTAATCTTTGCCGTACAGTAGCTGCAGATATAACCTTACCAATGGACGTTGTAACCATAGACGTCACACGTGCGGAGGTCACTCTGCGATTCCGCTTGGCTACAAAAGCAATATATCGATTTTCGCGGGGGTTGTAACCCTTGAGCGACCACCTACGAGCCTTCGGACAACTGTCTGTGTGGTTTGGAATTGTTTCCATAAACGTGGAATTACAGAATGATGAGCGCCGAAGAGCAACATCTGATCGACTGTCCTGTTTCAATGCGCCCCACAGCACGCCAGAGCTCAGAATCTTCCATTCATTTTCTGGAAGTCATAGAAACACGCATGTCTTGAAAACAAATCGTACGAAAGTTTTAAACACCTTCTATTAGCACTTACAATCAACTTCTGTAACCCTTCATAAAGCTGGCTTCTTATAAGACTGCCCTTTTTGCATATTTCTTGACATGAAATGACGATTGGCTGTTACCTTTCATATTTGCATACTTCCATCTACTTCTGCAGCGAATTGCATTCTCCTCAATTCTGATTGGCTTCCAAAAATTAGCATTTCCTCTCCGTGCTTATCTTTTGGAAGTGAGTGTGTATATATATATATATGTTATGAAACAAATGTACCAACATTTTAAAAATACTGCAGAAAAATTTCACAATAACTATATTTTAATTAAAAAAAAAATTACTCATAGAATACTCTTTCAAGACAATTTTATTTATAAAAACTCATACACTAAGGCATATTTATAATTAAAATTTATATATATAAATTATAAAAACAAAAATTAATTATGTATAACATTAAGGCTATGATCAAGAGATAACCACTGAGTGCATGAAGGTTGTGTGAATATTTTACATAGCAAAATATTTAAAGAAATAACACCTTTTTCTGATGCCAAATTCATTAAATAACATGCATGCACACACAAGCTATCCATACTTATTAATTTCTTTTTTTAAACTGAGAACAATTCTTATTTCCCCCCTTACATTACTGCAGTAATATCTGCCATAAATGTAACTAAATATCCCATTTTAAAAGATTCATCCAGTGGAATCCACAATCAAATTTGGTATTACAAGGACATTTTGAATTAAGACATTCTGCAGGATAAAACCAAAGTGGGTATTTAAATTCTAGTTCATATCATTATGGCCATCAATGCTTTGACTAATATAATGCCAGTTCTATAGTTTTTGCCCACTTTTTCCAGTAGTTGTGAATATAAAACAATTAACGTGAGAAATGTAGGAGAGAAAATGATCATTCGATGATGGAAATTTCGCCAAAATGAGTAACAAACAATCTAAGCATAAAAGCATTATGAAAGGTTGAAAAGGGTAAAAGTTTGCAATTGTGATAATTATTTTCCTTAATACTGCAATACTTTATATTTTACTAATTATAATAGTAAATGAAATAAAAACAAAAATACAACTTTCAGAAATAAATACATAAGATAAAAACAATCCTAAATGTGCTTTTTTACCAAAACTATTTTTAAGCTGTTTTGTACATGTCTTAGATTTTTAAGATTAAACAAAAAATAACACAAATGTCAATGTTAATGCTAGCCATTAAATTTTAAAAAGATTTCAAATTCTTTAAGCCAAAAGTACATCTTACATATATAAGGAATTTAGTAATATTTTAAGATTCAAATAGAGACTTAAGATAAAAACTTGAGTGTAATTTATAATATAATTGAAAGAAATTAAACAGTTTATTAAATTAGTTGATATTAACCAAAGTGTGACTAAAATTTAGATCAAACTACATTTGCTTTTTTTCTAAGCAAACGATTTCAAGATAATCAGAATTTATAAATTAGTACTTGTAAAAGAAATCAACTATTACAAATCACAATTTTACAGCAATTTTGGAATTCATCAACGAAGGAAGAAAAGATCAATTCAAAACAAATCATGAAAGTTACCTTGCAAAAGATGAGGCAACGAATTGAAAAACTGAGCTAGAAATTCTTCATTAAGTTCATGAGCGCTTTTTTCTTTATAAATCTTTTCCATTTCTTGCTTGAGGACGGTTTTCACAGATGCAGGGATATCTTTCCTACTTGAAACTAGACAAATATAACAAAATATTTTTTGAATGTAAAGATTTCTCTCTCACGTTTTGCATAATTTAATACACATTTGGAATTACACTGCACTGAATTACATTACAGCTGTGATTATTCAAAAAAAAAGTTTTCCTTTTAAATACAAAGCTTTCATATAAAAAATGAATGAAATATATATATATATATATGTACTTTTTACTCCAACTCTGTCAATATAGCATTCAGTAATTAATTGACATCCTGAGTATATATAAAGTGTCTCAGACCCCAATTCAAAAAATTCATTGAGATTGAATATTTTGTTTGTTAAATCAGGGTTATTCGTTATATGGGGGTCCAAACAAAGTACAAATTTTTAGCAGTTGCCTTTTGGAAATTCTATAATAAACACCAACACAAAAAATATCTATTGTTATAAATTACGTACTTATTCAACAGCTAAAAATACTATTATCGAATTATTTCTCAACAGTTAATTGGAAATTTTAAAATACTGACAAATAGATATTTGACAATCTTCTTGATTCCTGATTTGAAAGATATCTTTTTCAACTCTATGCAGAGAAAAAATACTGCATCATTCACATCCGGTAGCATAAGAGAGAGGTATGTTTTCAGTTTCCGAACAATGTAAATCATTAGAAAATGTAAGTTTTGATAGGAGTTTTATTATCAGTTTTTGCATCAGAATTGCTATTCATTGGTTCCAACATTTTAACATTTTCCTCAACTTCAGTTGCACAAATAAGCAGTCTGTCATCAAATATAACAATCGTTAAAATGTACTCTTTTTTTGTAGAGTGGGATGAGATAAGAAAGGAATTTCCTGTCCTATTCAAAACTCACAAGATAGTTTACACTCATGACTCATCTGCCACCGTAAAGTTTAATAATGGTTTGTACCCTTTCTCATTGAAAAATTTGCTTCTTACAAAAAAAAAAGTCTTTCTGTTCCGGACAAAAATGACATGGAAAAAGAAATCTAATTTTTTCTAAAACAAACTAATAAAAACAATTTTTGGCTGTTGAAATAATTTGTTAAATGGGGGGAGGGGGGGGGGTGCCCTCCTTTCTATCGAGGAGAGAAAAATTTGTTAAATCGTGAAATTCGTTGAACAAGGGTTCGTTAAATTGGGGTACAAATGTATATACATATATATCTTTATATACAAATGTATATAAAAACAGTGAATCTTCCAGTGCCTATTTCCCTTTCTAGAACAAGAAATAAAAAAGAGCTTTTCTGAGATGTTATATTTAAATATCTCATATTTACTGTGAAATGGATGAGGAAAGACAGACATGGTCTCTTTCCTAAAAAGATTTTAAATTCATGATTAAGAATTCACTATGATCAAAAATTAGAAACTTTTTTTGTATCAGAAAGCTGTTTTAAGATATTTTAATATTATAATAGATTAAATGCCTTTTATCATTTTCTATTTCAATAAAATTTCAAATTTTAATGTAAAGAAACTATTAAAATAAATTATAAATATTAATTTAACAAACAATATTACAAACAGAATCATATATTTTAATGAGAAAAAGTTGACTATAAGTACTTTTTATAACATTTATTGAGATTTTACATGAGTCTTAAAAGCAAATTCAAATACACTGACACGAAAAAATATATACAACCCAGAAAGAAACGAGTCTTTATCACGAAACAACATGTATGTAGTGTATGACGAGATAAGCAAATGATGTTTCATTAAGAAGATATGCCATAAATAATGGTTGCATTTCTCAATATGTAGTATATCCACTTGCAGCTATACAAGACAAAACATAGCATGGTATCGAATCAATGAAGTTACCCAGATCTTCTTCGGAAGAATGCCTTAATCTTTGCAAATGGGCAGTTAATTCACCAGTATTCTAGAACAGCTACATTGCTTTCCAAGCACATCTTAGATGTACTCTATTGGCAAGAGATCTGGTGACCTTTCAGGCCACAGGAGTTTGTCATATCCTAGAAGACATCATTGGATGAGTTGAGTAGTACATGGATGAGCGTTGTCTTGCTGATAAAAAAAAAAATGCCACTTGGGTGACTTGATAGCATAGACAGTACAACTGGCATTAAAATTGCATCCACTTAACAGCGTGCTGTCAAAGTTCATTGAAGGATGGACTAGAGGTGATTGTGTGTCCCAGTGCACATGCTACATGCATATGCACTGGTCATCAGCACTAAGACTGAATTGGGACTCCTCGCTGAAGACTAGACACCTCCAGTCGGTCACACTCCAACTTGCCTGAGGTAGCCAAAAATCTAATTGACACTACCTACAATGTGGGGTACAGTGGTAGGCATCTCAATAGTCACTGGCACCTTATACCTTTTAGCCAGTCTTCTCCTAATGGTTCCCCTTGATACCACCGGATGTCTGGAAGGTGGTAAATGGTGTCAAACCATTTCTAGCAACATTGTTTGTGCTCTTATGATTGCGCAATCATCATGCACATTTGTGTTCCCAGGCCACCCTGATCTTCCGTGATGGTAGACTATCCCATTCATGATTCATTGTTGATAACACTGAGCAACTACCATGTCGCTCCAACCAAGGTGGAGGTCGACACGCCTGTTTGACCAACTTGCTACTTGGAGGCCTACTATAGATCCCCTCTCAAAGTCTGACAATTGTTCGTACTGTTGCCGGCTGCATCTTCAAGGCAACTCTAGTCCCGATACTGTCCATCCAAGTTGACAGATTTGTTTGAATAACCCTATGACACAAGCCATCACGCTTTTAAAATCTTCCCACTGCGCATTCATATGCACATAGCACGCGGTTACCTTATCTCATTGGTGTTGAAATTTTAATCATTTGCATCTTTTACCAGACTTCATTCCTGCCAAGTTTCGTGATAGTAACTCGATTTCTTCTGGGTGCATATATTTTTTTGTGACAGAGTATATACATCTTGAATAATTTAATAAATTATTGAATTATATTTTCCAAGTCCTACATAGATTGAATACAATGCTATTAATAAAAAAAAAACTGTTTAAAATGTTTGTTAAGCATATTATTCTTTTAACATACATAAACACATGACAGGGAGACAGATGCATTCATATGAAAATATCAGTCAAAATTTTAAAATACAAATAAATTCTTCAAGAATTTAATATTTTTTTATCTGGCTGATTCAAAAGAAACTATATATATACACACATATACTGAACTTTTTAAAAATAACTATGATACAATGACTTTGAAACAGATGGTTAAAAAGATGATATATACACATAAATATACTTACCTATATTACAGAAACGTATTAAATTTGAATGTAATTTATGATGTTTAGGATCAATCAACCAAGCTCTTTTGATAGACTGAAGCATTAATAATAATTTATCTTTTCTGATATAGATCTCAAAGGCTAATAAATGAGTTTCTATTCTTTCAGAAGCTAAACTCTGAAGAGGCCTGAGGAATCGAATAGCTTGACCTAATGGATCATCCGTCTAAAAACAAAATTAAAAACATTTACATAAACATAATGCAATTTTTAGAATCCAATCACGGAAAATATAAAATAGTTAACAATTTTGCCAAGGAATACTAGAAAACAAAAAATAATTTTGAACAAAATAGAATTAATTTTCTTAATTCATCAACTATTGAAACAAATTTAAACCATTTTATAATTGATTGAGAAATTTAACTTTATAACAATACAATTTATACTTTCAAAAAGGAATGAAATATAATTAAAAATAATAGATTCTTTAACTTCATCCTTAATATATCCTAAGGATTATATTAATATGTGTGTGTGTGATTAATGTACCATAAATGCAATGCTTCACTTTAAACTAACTTTTCTTCTCATTTGAAAATTTTATTCTTTCACCTCTCCTCTATTTATTAAAAAATATTTTATAGATACTTGAATAAAATGTGTGTGTGTTGTTCCAAATACTATTAGTTAGTTTTATTAGAAAACCTAGTTTTATACTATGAATATTCAACAGTATACACACGCTCCGTAGCAATACTTAAAGTTCCCTTAATTTTTTAAAAATATTTCTTCTCTCAGAGACAAGCCATATAAATAGTTGCATTTCGTTTTAAGTAAATTCATTTTTTAATTTCAAAAGTAAAAAAATATCATGAAAGCTGTCATGAAAAATATCTTAGTTTCTTTAAAGTATTTCAATTCATTCTTTTAGTACATTAAATTTATAAAAAAAATCAAATTAGGTAGCATTTATTTTCTAAACAGTCCTCTCAAAATTGCATCAAGGAATTTAGTTAAATTATACATCAGTTTTTACTCATAATCAATTGTTATTCATTTATTATTATCATCGGGTATATGCAAAAGTTTTACACATTTTTAGATACAAATTTCACACTGAACTGACATTTACACAAGATATTGCGAATATTGAAGTCATTTGGCAATAAAAACCCAGCATATAAATATACAGAATTTCTGACCTTATAGAGTATGTGAAAACATTTGAGATGGTGTAGCATCACAAATGACAAAAGGCACATGAGTGTGAGAAGTGACTAAGCTTGCTTACTGCATGAGTTCAACAAAAGTAGTAAGTTTAAAAGACCTAACGGCTTCACCTATTTTGAGCAATGATTAATTTTTTCAACCACAAACTTTTCAATTAACTTAGTGAGGTGAAAATTACCATTCAAGATATTTCTTCCACTCCAAACCTCAAAGGCTTTTTCATACATGGGATTCAATTCCTACTCAAAGGATAGTGAGAGATAGTTGAAAGTTATGGTGAATATGAATATTCTCAGGTTGTATACATTTTGCATTTTTCGCACTTAATCACAAAAAGAAGTAGGCCTTCAAATTAATACACAGGACACAATTTAACCCTTAAAGGCATGATTTTTTGTTTTAAGTTCTAAATTTTTTTTTTGATAAAAAAAAGTTATTGGTTACGTAATAAATATAAAAGTTCCAGGTAATGATATTCAAGTGCTTATTTAAAAAAAAAGTTGTATATAGACATTTGGCAACATACAATTTTCCCCCAAAAATCTGCCATATGTTCAATAACATTTTCAAATGCAACATCAAACATTGATTGGTGAGAAGTCCTTTTTTTTCCCAATTAGATAAATCACTTTTTTATAGCAAACTCCGAAAATAGAATATTTCTCCCCTAGTAACACAATGAACTTTATCACCCACCATATTCAAATATATATATATATAACTTAACACACCAAGAAGTAATGTCTTTTTTTTTTCACATACAATTTACTGTCTATGGTTATCAACATGCATTCAGAAACGCACACGTTCAGGTTTCTGAATAATAAGTGAAATTGGAATGTAGGCAATTGGTAGCAATATGCATTTAAGGGTTAAAAAGCAACAGTATGAAATTTTTATCTCGGAAGGTACAAGATAACAGGTATATAAAATGTTTTAAAATTACAGTGTTGGCTATTAAAAGTTAAATTAAATAAAATAAAATGAAGAAAAGGAACTGCACTAACTACTGTACAAGAATTGGAAATCTAATAAATTAAAGAGACAGTTTTTCATTAAAATATTTTAGAACCTGAGGAAAATTAGGAAATAGCAAACTGAAAGATAGAAATAGAAATTTAGAAAATATCTCAATTTTCAATATTTTAATGAAAATTTATTTACAATTCTAGTTTATTGCCATAACTACTAAATTCCCTCTCTACCATGCTCACTCTTTTAATCACTAGCCAATTATACGAAAAACCCTAAAATCTACACAAACATACAAATCTGACAGATAAGGATGCTATAAACGAACTTTTGCTAGTTTTTCTGGCACAAGTTCTTCTTCTTTAATTCCATCGGTTTCTCCATCTTGTTGCTGACGAGATTTTATATGTTGTTCTCTCTTTTCCTGAGCAGCACTTTGCCTCTCCTTTTCAAGTTCTGCACGTTTGCGAGCTTTGCGTTGCTTGTTTCGATACTTTTTCAATTCTCCTGGAGCCATGTTTGCTAAAAAAAAAGTTATTTTAGTATCCTCTAATTAAAATTTTTAAAAAGTGTATCTTTCTATTTAGATATCTTCTTTCCTTTGACATAATTTCAACAAAAACAGTTCCCTTTTTTTAAAAAACATCTTTCAAAGCAAAGAAAATAATTATAGCATTATTCTGAGAATACAATACATTTTTTCCTTCTTTTGACAAAGCCTCACTTTAATTTCAAACATTAATTTATCAAGTGCAAGATGATAGCATAGTTTTAAATGCATTTCAGACTAAGACCAATATTATTTGTTTGTAATTCTAAAACCATTACTCAAGCATCAATAGGAATTTTACTCTCACTGAGAGAATTTAATCACTATCAGAACAGTTTAGGAATTATGGGAGTCAATCATATACGGCAAAAAAGACATATTAATGTGTGCGACAAAAATTTTAATGGAACATCTGCATCCATGTAGATATGCATGCTTCCCTATGATCTGGAGACAATCAATTCATGAATGCCACAAGTGAAATAAGTTTTCATACAAAATAACGGCGACTTAAAATCCTTCAAATTTTTAGAAAACAACATTTACTGATCTGATCTCAAAATTTAAAAAAGATTTATTGAACCATATTGGAATAAGTCCAGGCACACAAGCAGGGAAATTATATAGACAAAAATATCCTGGAACTACAATTTTTTTAAAGAAATTTATTACATATTGTTACATTTTTTTCAAATTACTAAATTTCTCAGTGCAATGGGTCATGATCAAGCTACTCATAAAACCCTGTTGGGTCCCAGGTTGAGTATTGCTGGAATAGAAGCAGCATGGAATGACTTGCTCCTATCCATCATCCAAGCCCAGTTTGACCCAATGCTTAACAGGTAGGAGCCATTTTAGCTAAGTCAACTAATTTAAGATATTGTATATTCTCAAACTAATCATTCACAAATGGGGGTTACGATCCCCTTTGATTTGGTAGGCCAGGGTCAAGCCCACAAAATTTACCCTGGCAAAGGGCCGGGGTTGACGCCTGTTGTTAGTTGAGCCCTTTTAGCACCATACAGGTGACAGTACAATTTTTGCCCCGCTTCCCCCCCTACCTTGGGGGAAGGCCGGGGGGGGTCAGAGGGCCTACCCCCTTTCCCTTTCCCCCAACCACAATGAAAGGACTTATAATTTTTACAAATTTAGAGTACCCCCAGCCGCAAAGGCACTATAATTTACCAAATCATTGCTTTCTCCAGGATTCGAACCCAGACCCTATGGCACAACAGTTAGTGTTACTAACCACTGTACTGGATGGGCAGAATTCACAAACCTTACTATGTTTTCTTCCTATTATGTTATATATGTATAATAAGTAAGGTTTTATTTGCTCTCCTTCCTGATGCCAAACATTAATGGCTAGCAGTGTTTGTAGGAGTAGTCCTTTTAAAAGCAATTTAAGACTTAAATTTCAAAATAAGATTTTCCCTTTTTGGGATTTTTTACCCATTAAATCAAAGATTTTTTTTTTAAATTGACGCCCCCTTAAAAAGCTAATAATTCAGAACATTAAAAAGTATGTTACCAACAGTAATTAAAATTCAAAATGTACTTTTGAGAAAGTTTTAAAAGAAAACCTTTTTTAACAAGGAATTTCTCTATTTTTTCTATTTCCTGATTGATTACCAAATGAATAAATAAATAAAATATATCATTTAGAGTTAAACATGGAAAATTTGATAGTGCACTGTTAATTTCAAACAATAAGAAATAAAAGCAGATCAAACCATGATTATTAGAATAATTTCAATGGTTAAAGTTCGATTAAAAATTTTGTAATTGACAATACTTTGAAAAAATAATTCTTTTAAACAACCTTTTTTTTTACAAAATAATAATAATACCATTCAATTTCTTACTTTTCTAGAAAAGAGTGAAATCTACTGTACAGTGGAAGATTTGAACTATAGTTCATTTAAAAAAAAAAACAACAATTTTTAAGCACTTTACCCAATAATTAAATTCTGGGAAGAAATTTTAAAATCAATTTCCCCCCCCCCCCAATATCAACAGATTTCGAAAAAAGAAAAGAAAAATGTCAAGCAAAGAAAAAAAAACATTTTTTCAAGGGTGAAAAAAGCAGTAAAAAAAAATTTTTTTTTCAAATTTAAAGAAAAGGATAAATATAATTTATTCTCAGTTAAAAAGTTTCCGTTAAGGCCCCGCAAATGACCACAAATGGGAAAAATTTAAATTTTAAATCCTTGCCAGACGATCCCAAACCCATCAACGAAGCATAGCTTAGGAGGCAAAAATACCACGCTTCCGCAATCATTGTTAACAACCGACACGCACTCGATGTATAAGGCAATTTTTTCTAGGAACATAAAAGTCGAATCCGCACACACAAGTTAAATTTTGATAAACAATAATAATTTACACCCCCATAAAATTTTGCATTTTCAGCCATACAAACAAAAACATCACTTTACCCCTATGCCATGAGAATTTCCCCAATAAAAAAAAGTCATATTAGAGCCTTGGAATTTTAAAACAACATAAGACTGTCATAAAATCCCGTAACAAAATAAAGGTCAGACGATTGCAAAGAAAAATATTTGATTTAGTCAATTGTATACTTTTGTATAATACATAACAGTTTAGAATTTCGTAATAAATTATAGTCTATTGTGTAAAAACCTGCCGTGAAAACGCTCACTGAGTATAAACGAAAAGGAATAATAGCAAAAGATGTAAAAAAGGCTCAATCAATTATTTTTTTTTTATGTTGTATCCTTAAGGGGTAGAGCATTTGTAAATGTATTCATAATTTGTTCTTCAAGCAATTTTCTATTAAAATAATACAAAGCCTTTTCGATGGCGTATATATTCCACTAGATTTACACCCATCTCCATACTTCCCGTATGCTATCGCCATGGATTTCAACGATACGATGAGATATCAAGGGACAGGAATAAATATAACCGAGAAAGAAGTCAAACCAAACTTGAGATTCTAGAGCCTCTAAAGGGATTCAAGTCCCCCGCCATTTAATCATATACAGTTACAGAGATAATAAAAAACCAACACCTGAATAAATAATGCTCATTTATTATACGACCGCGTCGTCCATTTATTATGCGCTGTATAATATCAGGTGCATTTTTAGACTTAATAACGTAAGACTTAATTCTCACCAATGGTTCAATCATTTTAAAAAACCAGATAAAAAATAACACTCGAACACTGATATTAAATTATTAGTCTTTTCACCATAAGTGAAGCTTCAGAAAACTGTTTTATTTAAACACATCCTTAGAGCAAACCATAAAATTTCCTTAATTTTCGCCATTTGAAATAATATGCGATTCAAAAAACGGGAATCAAATTACATTTGTAGTTGTGCATGTCTCAGTCCTCATTGTGTACTTCTATACGTATGACGACCAGAATTTGTAAAATTAATTTTCGATTGCACTTGTGAGTCGTAAAACAGCGTGGACATTTTTCAAATTAAACGCGGTTTTCTTAAATAAATGTGGTTTATACGATAATATTCCTTAAAATTTGATAATACAGTTTTCAAAAATAAATATACATGATGTGAGGCTTCTCACAATATTCATCCGTAAACAATATAAAAATAATTTAGAAAAACGTAATGTATTAAATATCATGTATATTATACAGCAAGGGTGTCAAACACTCAAAGGCTAACTTAGGCCTAACACAAACAAGACTTAACTTTAGGAGGGCCGCAAAAATTTTAAAAAATCAATATTCATAGAAACGTAAGTTTATTTCGAATAATACATCATAATAAATATAAATAAATAAAAAAAATTGAAAGTTTATGTCCTGACACTTGACATTTCTTCTCTGCAACTATCTTCTATTTCGGGAGAAAAAAAATTTTGATATTTTATTACATATTATTATGTGCCAATATACTGTGGTCGGGTCGTAAAAATGTTCATCGTGGGCCGCGAGTTTGACACCTCTGTTGTACAGTAAATACATAGCTGTTTATGTTGACGATGCTTTTGTTTATGTTTAACAATTAGATAAATGCTACACAAACGTATTGGAAAATACTTCTAAAAAGCACGAACTATGATTTTTTACGCAAAAAAAATAAACACTCCAAAATCTTCCTTTTGCATTTTAATTTATGAGATTTCTTCAAGCATATATTTAAACATGAAATAAATTTACTCCAACATGGAAAACACAGGTACATTTTATTCATTATTCTAATTTTGTTCAAATTCATCTCATTAAAGATCGACGGATAAGTATAGACGGATCTAGCACTTTCCAATCATGATCAAATTAGCGAACATTTAGAACAATACATTCCTAGAGACCATTTATTAAAAATTTTGAATCGTGTCAAGACAATTTACTAAAAAATACATAGCACAACCTTTCTATCACAATAAAACAATGCTAGAGAAAACAAACCAAAATGTTTACCAATCTCAATAATTGATGTTGAAAGCATATATAACACTTTTCTTGAGGAAATTAAAATGCATTTGAATATAATTATCACTTTTCGATTGATCAATCGTGTGCTCTTTGATGACATGAATTCGAATAAAACTGCAAAACATTTTATCAAGTGTAGAATTTTAATGAAAATATTGCTCTTAACCTGAGTCATGATTCTAACGATTAGTATACTGTTCGATAAAAATTAAATAATACAACTATTCCAATGTGCATATATCTCACTAATTAAAAAAAGCTCCGCACCGAAACAACACGCATCGTAAAATTTCATAGAACAATAAAGAAATAAACATGATGCACATCCCTCATTGCAAAATATCAATCGTAATCGAAAATTTAATTGCAAATTCGTGTCCCCTGCATACCGTAATAAGCCCTGCGATCGATTAATCATGGATGTTGAGATAATGCGCAGTTTCCCAATTCCATTAAAGTTGGAGCGAGAAATACCTCGTTGCAACTGGGTTCTTCCCCAAGAGAAATTCTACAATGGTTTTAACCTTTACCCCCGAGAACATCCTTGGCCTCTTTCAACTTTTGCTTTCGAGGTATCGAGTATGGGAAATCTAAACAAAAAACATCCAGGGAACGCGAGAGTTCAAATTCCCGAATCCTCTACGATCGTCCTCCAGATACTTGAAATGAATGAGGAACTTTGGAGTATTCTTCGATGAACTGATATTTTTCTTTGGAGGTTTTTTCAGGTTTTGAAAAGGAAATACTTCGAATTTTTTTAATCGCAAAATAGAATCATTCTATAGAAAATCATCACTTACAGCTAGAATAATTACGTACTTATCTGCTTTTACTTCGTTTCTATAGGTTCATTCAGATGAAAACTGTGTTTGCTGTAATTGTATCTTGTCACAAACCCATTTTTAATGAAATTAATGGTTCTTGAAAGGATACCATTTGAATTAAATAATGGATCTCACAGTTTTGAGGTGTGGTAAATGACGATGACAATACAATTGGTACTTAACATCACATGAGTATTTCGAAGAACTGAATTTAATAGACACAGTGGAAAAACTAAATTTGTCGCCCAGTAAAATCAGACGCATCCTCATATATTTAAATGTACTTTTCTCATTAAAAAATTATTCATAATTTCCAAAGAACAAATCCTGCATGGTTGAAATGTTTAGAAAACTTCTGTTTCAACTGACCAATACACGCGCAAAACTTATTTCTTTTCTACTGATGTATTTGTTCGGCTCCATCTTAAATTCGGAATTAACACTTGAAGCGCTACGGGAGAAGGAAAAATTAAATCTGTTTTAAACAAAATTCCTTGGATACAACAACAACGTATTTTTTCAGAGAAGATACAGACATATGATTTGGGCAAAACAACTTCATTCAAAATTCTAACATAATGGCTAACGAAACAATGAAGCCTCGTTCAACTGCATCATCATGGCCTGTGGCATAATTTAAAGAATCCCAAAGCATAATTTTCTAGAAAGCGCATCGTTCGAAATAATATACTGCACTACTAGCCCTTTAATCTCAGGAAAGCATCTTAAGAACGCGGACATTGTTTTAAAAAAACAAATTACAAATAGCAAAGAGAGCACGATTTGGTAGTCGTGTGCGATATCTTTTTCTTATTGTAATATTCTTAAAAACCGGTAGATGAATTTGCACAAAATAAGTCGAGATTTTAAAAAACAATATAAAACATTACGAAACTGTTACCTTTCCGTTTTTCATTGCATAACTCTTTGGATGTTTTAATTTAATACATGCGAATTTTACAATTCCGATTCAAAGTTGGTTGGAGTTAATGTGACTCTAGAACTGCTTGAGTTTTAACGATTGATATCATAAATTCGAACTTAAGATGGCAAAAATGACAGTATCAAACTACCGTATTTTCCTGTATATAATCCGCAGATTATCCGAAGAAAAACATTCTCCATCAGAAAAGCTAACAAGAAAGTTTTGAAAGAAATGCCATTTGTTTTATAAAATAAATAATAGATGGCGTTTTCATGACTCGGATGACATATTTCAGCCATAACTAGTTTTTGTCCAATTACATTCAAAAACGAATTCGATTCCTCGGAAGGAAAAAACAGTTACTAATCGCTGGCGCCATTTCCAATTTTCTCTTGACTAGAACTATTATGTCCTTGGAAAGTTTTCATCATGTTGAAGCGAAAGCATGTAAATTACACAGCAAACTTCAAGTTAAAAGCTATAGAGCAGGCTACCGAAGTCGGGAAGCTGCAAGGTTTTTCAACGTTGATGAATCGAATATTCGTTTGTGGAGAAAAAGCAAGACCAACTTCGAAAATTGTGATCGACGTGGAAAACCTCACTGGCCAGAATTAGAGGAAGAAATAAATAAATGGATTTTAAAAGAAAGAGACAATGGGATAGAAATCTCGATCTTAATTTTTATGCTGTTAACTTGCTAAATTTAAAAAGAAAAAAGATTTTTTCGGCGTTTGATGTGTGTTTTGTTTAACAACTCAAAACATAGATGTCAGTAGTAAAGAATTATGTTGTTTTATTGAGATTATCGCAAAAAATATTACACATATTTAAAAAGACGCTTCATAATGATTTTTGTATAATTTCTTACTTCTATTTTTAATTATATTGTGTATTTTTTATCTTGTATGACACTCATTGTCGGCAGTTTAAATTTTGATTATTCGCCGTAAAAACTGCCGCGGATTATACGCCGCTGCAGATTATACAATGTTTTTTTTTTACTCGAAAAAAAGGCTTTGCGGATAATACGCCGCTGCGGATTATATACAGGAAAATACGGTAATTACAAAAAAACTTCCAATCAATTATACTTCTAAACTCTACATTATTCATGCAAATTTTAAAAAAAGTTGGAAGTAGTATAACAGCCTCTTTCGTCATTCTTCATGATGGGAATAAATTTAACTCGAATTAACGACTTGACTCCATTATCACAGAAACTGAAATCCAAATCCTTAAGTTACCGCAAAATTTCAATTTTTGTATTATTTATCAACGTCCCATTTTGAAATTACACAAGGCTATAAGCGATGGATCTCAATTTTATGCCACGATCAAGTGACAAGGCAACAAGTGAATTAGCGCCCTACTCACCTCAACCCAGTGAGTGTCCGTTGACACCAGGATTCGAACTCAACAACAGAAACATCAGGCGCACCTTCGCGACTCGGCTACCGCAGATTTTCAAATTTTGAAAGTAAATGCACAAAAAGATATGCATATGCTTGTTGGTATTTTTCAAATTTCAACTTTTTACTAAAGGAAAGATTAAGAACGCATCCCTGATTAAACAGTGCCGATTTTTAATAATTACCCCAAGAGAGGATCTTGTAACCAACCGCCTCCTCCCTCAGAAAGATATATTAACAAATTTAACGGCACTCTTATTATTTTCAAAACGTTTGTCTAATCTAAGAGTGACAAGACAATGGAAATGAGTATGACCATGTCACAATTGTTCAGATGCATCGGGAACAATGAATTCTTCAGAGGCCCTTCAGAATTTGACCTAGCAAATACAGCCTGTTAATTATTTATATTAAAAGAAAATTGCCAAGCTCATTTTCTAGTTCAAATGCTAAAACAAATGCAGTTTTTAATTTTTCAAAAAAAAATTTTACATTATCATTTACACTTGCCTTCGAAAGTCTGCGTACAGGCGATCATTTTTCACATTAATGCTAAGATCGCTAATTAAATGTCTTTCTGAATCAATACTATTTTTTATTGATTCCTCTAACGTCGTAAATTCAAATAGTATAAGCAATAATCACCTGAATATTACATTAAATATAAATATTTATAACTTGAGAAGGACACAAATTGTGTGCGTCAAAAAAGTAAGCGTACACTGCAAAAAACCGTTTCAATAAAGGATAGTAACTAAAAGAATACTTTTTAAGCTATTCCGTTTTTTCTATAACTCTCTCAATATATTTTACAGGGATTTAACTAGCTTAGTTGTTTTATATTTGGATATTTTGTTCCATTCTTCTACTATGACAGATTTGAGCATTTCCTTGGATGTCATTATGTTCTCCCTGATTATTTACTCGAGTAAATCCCACAAATTCTGTATTGTGCTTAGGTCTGGGGACTAGAATGGCTTACAGAATTGGTTTGGGACATGTCAGAACAGCCATGGCTTCACAATAACTTGAAAATGTGAGCCACTTGCTTGGTACTTTTGCGCCACTGAAAGTAAAAAATCATCACTCACCGCCAGTTTCTCGGCATATGCCCTGATATTTTACTTCAATAAGTTCAAGTAACCAATTTTGTACATTGCTGATTAAATAAATTCCAGATTAACAGCCGAAAGGTTTCCAATGCACCTCCAAACATTATGCCTCCTTTTCCATGTTTGGTAGTCGAAAAAGAATTATCTTTCTTAAGATCTGTCCAGGAATTTCTGCAGGCATATTTTTGTGCTTTTTGATGCTAAATTACAAAAATTTCTTTCAATAGAATATATAAATTTTTTCTAAAAAATATATGTCTTATTTAGGTGTTTTTTTGAAAATGTCATTCTCTTAGCTCTGTTCATTCGAAAGATTAATGGCTTCTTGAGTGCAACTCGGGCATGATAGTCATCCTTTTTCAGTTTTCTTCGAATTGTAATTAAAGTCACACTTTTTTGAAATATCTCACCAACACTTTTAGCTATTTGTGAAATAGTCTTGGATTTATTTTTATAGAGCGTATTACAAAGCAAGATTCTTGAGGTGACACTGCAGACGGGCAGGCAGATCTTTTCTTGGACGTTAAAGTTTTAGTTGAAGAACACTTTTTGAATCAATGAATGTCTCCTATTAACAATTTCAACAATTGCTTTAAAAATTTCACCCTTTTCTGAAGATATATAATGATTTTTCTTTCAATAATACATCGATCTCTATTCTGTTGCCTGCCATGAAACCACACAAAAGCTTTCACATCTCAAATTCTAAATAAATCGTAAAAGCTTAGAATTACTTAAAAACAAGATTTAGTGCAATTATTTTACAATAAAAGGTCTTTAAAAGCTCTATTTTGCAAGTGTACGCAGACTTTTGGCGCGTATGGTTGGTGATTATTCTTGATCTTTCTCGTTAAAGTGAATTTTGTTGGTGTTGTTTAAATAAGGAAATTTTGAAGAATTGCTGACAAGTATTTTGATTTTCTAAAGCGAGAATTTTAATAGTAATTATAGCATAAACACGTAAAATGATTGCCTGTACGCAGACTTTTGGAGGCAAGTGCCACTTTCTCTCTGATGTTACTTAAAGGTTTATTATATGGTTGTTAAGCAAATAGTGCATTTTTATTCAAGTCTAAATAGTGGAAATTTGTGAAAATAATATAATAAATAAAACAAAAATACAAACCTAGCTTTTAATGTTAAAAACTTTTTACAGATTCAAACATTAGTTCTGGAAGATGCTAATAAGTTTGTTTTAAGTGTGCATCGGTTAGTTTTCAGCGATGCTTTGATTTAATTATGTTCATAATAGAAAATACTTGTGCACAAACATATTGATCCAAATCTACAACAATAACTGACAGCCAAATCGTGTAAATTTTAAAAATTGCTTGCTGGTAAAATTTTTCAAAATTCAACATAATTCATATCCCTTTGCAGTTGAAATAAGTTCCTTATATTTGTGTTTCAGTCTAGTGAAGTGCAAAGGTCAATAATCTTGATTTAAGTTTCAGGTGGATAACAAATAACGTCTTTCAGAGATATTGTGAAAAAAGATGTATGAAAAATCATTTTTTAAAAAATTTTCATGGTATTTGAAAACCATTAAACTTAACACTGGATGAATCCTAAAAAATAGATATTAAATTTTTAAATCTATCATAGCTCGAAACTTTATTAACCTCAGAAAAGTTATTACATTAATGGGAAATGTGTTAATAATTTTTCTCCTTTAAAAAAAAAGCAAACGTTTATTTACAGAAGATATGTGATCAATTAGGGTGGGGGGAAGGAGTACAATATTTTCCTTGTAATGTCAAATATTTTAAAACACGTTCCCTCAAATTAAAAAATTTCACGAGTGCACTTCCTTTGGAAAACCAGCACACACAACAATGAAAAAGTATTTTCTATCCTAATTCAATTAAGTGTATTTAAAATAAATTTTTATCAACCACATCTTAATAGAACTATAAAAAATTGGTATTTATTAGTATCTTTCAAATTTTTTAATTTTTCCAATAAGTCTTCGTGTGCCACGGGTTGGTCACCCCTGATCTGTATGACCGATTTCTGAAGATTGTTTCTTTTCTTTTTTTACTATTGTTTTTTTGGTTGCTTTAAAAATGCAGCGAGCACATATATTTATAAAATTATAATACAAAAGTAATTTTTAAATAGAAGGAAAAAACCCATTACATATATATATATATATATAAGTGTGCAAAACAAAATGCATTAGGAACCATTCTAAGAATTTTTAAATTCATCCCGTCAACTTTATGCCCCAAGTTAAAAAAAAAAATTACAAAACCTAGACCCTTTACTTAAACAAGCAAAAAGAAACTTTAATTTTTTTCACATTCAAATACATTTAATTTCGAATTTAATGTTTAAAAAAAATAATTGGATTTCACCATTATATAAAACATTATATAATTTGGGTATCAAATTAAATTTTAGAATTTAAAAAATAAAACATTGCGAACTGTCGGAATTTGAATTAAAGGAGCACAAAGTTTGTGCAATTAATTATTAACTACGTATTTTGGATTTTTTTAAATCATCAAGTAACGAAAATGCT
Organism: Trichonephila inaurata madagascariensis; assembly: GCA_019973955.1. Taxonomy (NCBI): domain Eukaryota; kingdom Metazoa; phylum Arthropoda; class Arachnida; order Araneae; family Nephilidae; genus Trichonephila; species Trichonephila inaurata. Next base: position 137,910 of record BMAV01001630.1, read on the forward strand.
TAAAAAAAAATCTGAATTTTTTTTTAAAAAAAACTATTAACTCATATATGTTAGCACGTTTAAAATGAAAGTCAAGTGCAACACGACAGAGAAACGATCATGGCATTGAAATAATTGAGGTTGCGATTGACATTTTTCCAGCTGTTAATCTACCACATTTCACTCTTATTTAAAGAATTTACTATTGATTATCTCTCCCAAAACAGTTCCTTCCTCATTCTTCACAGTTGAAAATTCTTGATCAAACATGTGTTTCCTGTATATAAACATTTCCCTCATGTGTCGCATTCTCACCACTATGTTTTAGCAATGTGATTATAAACTAAAGTAAAATACACGAATATATCTTGCACACACACACAAATGACATTGCTAATTATAAAATCTTTATTATAAGGATAGTGCAAATATTTGCTGGAGTGAAAAGAATTGCAAGCGAAACAAAAGCTCAAAGTATAAACAATATGATGTAATATTGAATGAAAAAAGTATCTTTTAAAAAGCATTCAGTTCCTCCCCAAAATCATCATCACTCGCGAAGAGTAATAATTTTCCCACAGAATTGAAAGCATTTTTAACCTTCATATGCAGATTGGTTGTGAATACATTAGGAAAACACTAGACAAAAAATAAATAAAATAAAAGACAGACAGACAAGAGGTTGATAATAATTGAAACTGAAAGTTTCTTCCCCGTAGGTTGTGAAACAAGAGAAAAAATTGGGCGAAAAGAGAAACTAGTTTTTTAATACTATTCTTCATCCTTTGTCCTCAATCGAAAAGCACGTCGATGATAATGGATAATCTGCCAGAAACAGAAAAGAAGATGCACAGCAACTGTGATTAAGAAAGATCACGACGGATGGATGCAAAAAAGAAAATTTAATTTTCTTTCTAGACGTGAACCACATGAAAAGGCATTTAGGTACACAGATGGCCACTGCCTGACTACCATTGGTAAGAGAAAAAATAAAAACACTCAGGATTCTCAATTTTCTAGTTTCTTTACAAAGCGAGGGTGGCGTGGGCGGAAGAAGCTCGATTCAGGTCGGAGGCAGACTCTACGGTAAAGTAACAATTTTCACAAGAGGATTATTACACGCGAAAATCGTGATTGCCAGTTAAAAATTATATAGAGGATATTCCCCCAAATGTTATACCAGAAGAGGAAAGGAAAACGATTTAGTTGAGAGTTGGGATATCCGAGATTTCAATCTATTTCCTAAAACTAAACATGACAAATTAAATCTTTACACCAGGGGGATCGGCAATCTATGGCACTCTGCACTACTCTACAAATTTGTGAATTTTTCAGTGGATGAAAGTTGATAAATTTGTAATGGACATTTATTTGACAAATATCTTTAGAATTATGGACATTCACGGAATTACAAAATAAATAAATAAATGAGAGTGAAACTCTAAAGATAAATTTACAGCTATTTTGTAAGCTATTGAATGTCATTGCTGGAGAGATTTAGTGTGGAGAGAGAAAATTACATGTACTCAGCTCTCCGCTTTTCGTTCTACATAAATAAGTAAAAAATATTTCGAGCCACAAAAAAATCATGTTTAACAACTGAACCCTCAGAATCGCGTCAAATTGAAAGTCACAACTTTTACCCCTGATGTTGCAATATGAAAGTTAAAGTGGTGCAAGCACTAGGTTTTCGCATTAGAATTTTTATTATCTTTTTATTCAACTATAATGAAAGGAAATACTTATTTATTAAAAATAGACAGCGTCAAATATATGTTTAAAAGTGCATAATATGTGTACAATTTAAATTTTATTTTTGTTGAAGAAGTTAAATTTTATGCTATTTAAATGAATAGCATAAAATAAAACGTAAAAATTTAGTTTCGAAATATCTTTAAATGATGCAAAATGAATATATAATAAGCTAATATGTTTGTGATATTATTGACCTCTATTCTCTAACTCTGCGTGCATTATCACGCGAATCGAATTGTTTCAAAAATGTCCTATGTGGCACGCTGAATCATATTAGGAGATTAGATTGGCACGCCACAGCTGAAAGGTTGTCTACTCCAGCTTTACACCTACTTTTACAGGCAATCATTAGTGAATCATAATTCTCCATATAAATGCAAATCTTAATACTAAAACATCTACATTAAAGATATCATTTCACGTAAGAGAATTGGGACCTATTCCAGCAGTAATATATTTCATATAAAGCATTATTAATAAAACGCTTCTTATAATGATTTTTCATGCAAATCTCTAAAGCTTCCTTAACTTAGATTCACAAAATTTGTACAAGATTTCACAATCTACGCGTCCCATGTTACAAGTTATTTTCAGATGTTACGCTGTATTTTTTTTTTAATTATCCATAGACACAATATGAACTTTAAATTAAATCCTTTTCTTCCCTGTTTGTTTATTCTGACATTTGAATGAATAAAAATATTAATCACGAATCAAATATTACAAAATGGATCAAATTCGCATACATCAAAGTGATTCTTTGAATTATTAATACATGCTCATGTTTTAAATTAAATAAAATGTGGAAATGATAGATAATACATGGGATTTTTAAAGTTAATCCATCATAAAAACGATTTACATGCCCCTTATTACTTTTTCCTTTATTTTTTTAAAAAAATTGTTTCTTTCCTCTTTACTTCCCTATCCCCTCTCATTCATTAATTTCTGTTTTACTACACTTTCACTCATTTGTGTTATAATCCAAATTCACAATCTCATGCATTGCTAACAAATTATGAATCGATCATCAAAAAATCAGAAATTCTCACCTTTTTTTGCGGTACACTTCCAACAATTTCAAAATTTGGCGGCACACTAACAATAAAATAGGTAATTTTACTTATCTGTAATATTCTGCCATCTATCCAAGAAAGAATAAGTTAAATACACCACAAATACCCTAGGTTTATTTCTATAAAACGGCCGAATGATTAGGTTCCGATTTTCCCCTCAGAGTATAATTAATAATTTTAAGAAAGTTTGGCGGCACAGTGGTTGAGAATCACTGATCTAAATGATCAGAATAAAAAACAGTATTGCTCTAAAATTACGGAATTCGATCCTAATTTGAATATCGTGAACGCAGCAACGTAACTCAAAAGAATCACGTTTATTATTATTTTTTAAAGTTAAAATGAGAACAGTCTTTGCATGGTTTTCGGATATATTCATGTACTTATGTCATGAATTTGAAAAAGAACTATTATCTAGTAATAATTATTAATGTATGCGTCTGCAGTCAGCAATACATATTTCATTGTTAAAAAATACAAAATAAAGGGAACAAAAGTTAAATTTAAAAAAGAATGAATGAAAGGGAGACGACTACACAAGGTATTGTCATATTTACCGGGTGTTGTCGTAAATATGTCTTTATTTTCTTCGAATATCCGACTTCTGTTAGAAAACAGCTGTAAGGAGTTTTATTTGAGTGTAGTCATTAGGACAGCGCTCTTCCGAATCGGAATTTTTTTTTAAAAAAAGTGGTTAACTAAATCTATTTACTTTTTACGGACCAACAACCCAGAACAAATCACAAATCGAAAACTTTCCACCTATTTCAACAATTAAAGGTAGCTGCATATTTTCAATTCCAGAATTCTCTCAACCACCTCTATTAATTTAAATTACAGCGTCGTGGACATTGATCAGATTTGAAACAAAATCAATGTGTTTTAATGGCATTTTTCATAAGGATAACATGAAAGTATTTATGAATTTCTTCCTTAAAATTCTTCCAATATATTACTAACTGAATGATTTAAAAAAAAAAAAAAAAAAAGGGTTTTTTAAAAGATTTTCTCAATACGTGAAAGTAAACAAGCAAAGTTTTTTTTCTTTTTTCCCGTTCGACTTTTTTAGAAAAAAACTGGGTACAACAGATCAAGTTTTCCAATAAAACAGATTAAGAGTCGAGCAAAGATTTATTATTAATTTATAATGTTTCATATACTTTTAAACAAATCTACAACCAAACAAATTATGCCGATTTGATAGAAATCTTAGCATGAAAATAAATAAGAGTTATTGAAACAGAAAGCATTAATATATTTACTCAATTATTTCCTGTTAAATTACTTCTAGAAAAATATATACAAGAGAAAATAATAAGGAAATAAAAATAACCACGGCACAACGAAGCTAGTCAATCAGACTAAAGTGTAAATCAGTTTATACGCGTATGTTATTTCATCAAAATATATCTGAAATGATAACAGGAAATATTAATTTCATGGCTTTGAGGAACAGTAAACCTATCATTTTATTTGTAGGATAAGTATACCATTTTTATACTCAATTATTTACATGAAACGAAATAAGGTAGCTTAACTAAATTGAAGTTTTAACAAGCTGTGATTTTTTAGGTAGTATTCTTTTAATGAAGGTGTGAATTGTTGAAGCGCTAACTTTGATTCGAAAAGGGGGGAGGAGGAATTGCTAAACATTTTTTTTTTACTTAAACATGAAACTCAAAATTTAAAAATTTGCCATTAAACATATGCCGAATGTCTATGGAATGCAACAGAAAAAAAAGAAAAAAAAAAAAACTTTAAGACTTAAAAGACTCAGTTTATACTATAGTATTAACTCTCAACACACACATATATTTACGATTCCAAAAGCTCCCACCCCCCAAACGTTTGAAAAAGCTTGTGTGTTTCATAGAAAATAATTATTCCGTTCAATAGAGAGAAACTTAAGGAGAGAAAAAATGACAAACATTCTTTCCTGTTTTAAAATGCTTCAAAGTATTCCGTATTTAATAATTAACAAACACACTAACAATGAAACGGGAAATGATTTTACACACGAAGGACAGTTATCTTGTGAAACTTGACAAAAATGAATAGTGAATAGCATATTAAAACAATAAACAAAATTTTTCAACAAAAAAAAAAAAAATAGTTGCACTTTCCTTGTTAATAAGCAGATAAAAATCTATAATGTGTGACCTGGGATACCCAATAGTAGTAAAGTACAAAATTACCAGTGAACAGAATTAATTAATGCCAACTTCGCATTAGACCTATATAATTAGTATAAGACAAATAAGACCAGACGTAGATGCTGTTTATTTTCAAAGAAATTTTATTCCCAATTATATGGTGTAACTCATTTTATATATATATATATATAAGGTAGATAAAAATCTAAATAACTATTCATTCGATAAAAATGCAGAGATATTAACATTTTCCCTCAATACCCCGAATAACCTCAGTAATTAAAAAAAAAATCCGAGATTTCTCTTATTATCTTTAGAAAACACTAATAGCCACAAAATAAACACATTAATGTAAGCAATTGAGAAAAGACCAATGCCGAGAACATACGAGTGAAGAAGCTCAGTGCCCATGCATTACTAGTGCACAGAGAAAGCAATATAACTAGAGCTCGATCTCCTTGAAACTAACTGTTGCAACACGTAAAGATGGGCAACTTAAAACACATCCGGTAATGATCAAACTAATACTAGATTGAAACAATCGCCCATTTACCTTGGTTTTTTTACAGTGATTACAGTAAGAAATCCCTTTAAGAAGCTTGTTTAATAAATTATTCTCCCAAACTACATTCGACCCGAAGGTTGCATCGATTGATCCATGGAAGTGTCAATCAATCATTAATGGGTTTTGCACATCAGAAACAATGAGTAATCAAACATGCTGTTTGGAATGGTACATAAATGAACGATTCAATGATGTATAAATTGGTAATTCAAGGTTTATCACAAATTTCTAAGTAGATTTTTCCAATCTCCAGAAAAAATATATTTACCTATATGTAAACATATTAAATAAGGAGTACAATTTCAGCATCATTTATTTTCAAAATGTTTGACAGAAAAATCACTTCATATAAATTAAAAATTTACATCTTCGACTAAATATGACATAAAAATTGATGGTTTAATCAACCATGAGCTACAGGTAAGGGAATTCTAGATCTTAGAAACTTTAAGCAAAGCAGCTGCGAGAAATAGCGCTAACTTCGCACGCAAGTACGGACGTAGGTATCTTAATTAAATTTGATATTTTCCCTTGATGTTACGCCTCTCAGTTATTCAATTAAATTTCATTATATAAGAGGGTCAATTATAGAGTCAACCATGAAATAAGAAATCCCATATGCATCACTTCAAAGCATACTAATACTTTATTACGTAAAACAAATTATTTCATGGATATTTTTATAAGTATTAATATTTTGAAAATTCGATTACTATCTAGCTCAGCTTCTTTATAAATACATTACTTAATTGCTTTCGTAGGATTAAACTCTATAATTTTTTCTTTAATATTTTGTGGTTATTTTCATTGAGATTAACGTCAGTTCAATCTCGCGCGCGCACTGTAAATATTTAAATATTGACAAGCTTCATTTCAGATGAAACCAAATTCGATCGGACAAAAACTAAATCGTGCGAGTGGGTGATAATGAAAAATTGTTATCACATTTGAGTAAGTATGTAAACATGTTACGAAAACTCTAAGCTCTACATGTTTGTATCATTGTTTTGATATACTGAATTGATTCATATTAGCGACAAAACGCTCATTTAAAAAGACCTAAAAACTAAATTAAAAAAAACACATTTTTGAAATAAAAGAGTGTAAGGTTTTTTTTATTTTATTATTTTAATTTATATATACTTTTATTTATTATTATTTTATTTATTTATATATCTTATATTATTTTTTATATTTTTTACACATTTTATTCAATGCAATGCAATTTAGGATTGTTACGACCATTGATCAGTGTGAAGGATTTTCGGATATTCAACTGAATATAACGATGAATTATGATTTGGCAAACTTTTTAGATGAGGATGAGGACAAAATTTCTCGTTTAACGACCAATTTAATTAAAGATAACCTTAAAATCGATGTTGAACTTAAAAATCCTTTTTTAATGGTTTGATTCATTGATCAATCATTCACAGAAAGCGTATTCAAATAAACATCTGAAGTCATGGAAGTTTGAAGAATTGCATACAAAACTTGCAAAACTAAAAGAGTAAGAGGGAACATTTTCTGTTTAAATCAATACACAAAATATTTGGAAGCATTTCATCTATTAAAATGCCGTAACTCAAACAAAATATCTTTTGGAATTTAAATATAGTGTATGGGATAGGGCAGCGATTTTGATTAATCGCGAAGAAAGCAAATCCAATTTTTATCAAAAAATATAGCCCTGAATATTTTATTATTATTTCCGCACAGTATTTTTATAATTTGACACTTTCATTCTCCCTAGGAAAATGTTTGTATGCACACATTCCTCATTTTAAAAATTAATTGAAACACATGAATTTAATACTAATGTCAAATATGAATGTTACTAATCATACATATAAATAGACTATTATTTAATGTCAGAGAGAATTTCTACTTTTACTTTCTTCCCGATGCCACTGGCTGAGTATAACAGCCAATTATTCTACCAGATAAAATATTCTTGTAAAGCTTTTTACCCTCACAGATCTTTTTCAATTTTCTAACATTTTCGATAAAAAGTTAAAATGCAGTAGCGACTTCTAGCAAATAAATTCTCCGTATGTGTATCTTAAAAGCTGGCAATAAAATAATAATAATAATACATTCCATTCCCCCCCCCCTCCCCAGGGTAAAAAAAAAATCAATTACATATTCAACATAAAATAAACTTCAGACATTTTCGGACGAATTGCGTATTTTAAAAGATATAACATTTTGTTAAATTGATAAATTTCCAAATTTTGCTTATCCCTCCTTTAAAATAATAAAACTAAACAATCTTAATTTTACCATGTTTTTATTAACTCGCTTTCTTGTCTGTCTGTCCGGGTGGAATTTTGTAATTGATTGTAAACTAACTTCCCGATGAGCTAGAGACTTGAAATTTGGACCATAGCTCAGAAGTGGATGACAATGCATGAAAATGTGAAAAAAAGAAGAAATATATACTTTTTAGACCATTATAAAAACATGGTTTTTAAACAATTTTTTTAATTCAAATACCGTAAAATCCTTAACACACACAAAAAAAGATCGAAATTTTCGGGTGCGCGTTATACGCCAGGTATAAAAATGATAACTTCAAAAAAAAAAAAAATGTGCATAAAAAAAACTTAAGACTTCTACAAAAATCGGAATACAGTTTATTTAAAAGAAATGCCACATACCTTATGAACTTTATATAAAGGTTGTTTTTTCCTAGAAACGTACTATTTTTTCAAAACCCTGGGTAATACCTCGAATAAATGGCTTTAAAACATAATAGCATTGCTGAAGTACATTCATTGTAGGATTTTTTCGTAAAAGAGGGTGCGCGTTATACGGCAAATTTATCTTAAAATTAAAAAATGCAGCTTAAAAGTACAGGTGCGCGTTATACGCCGGATTTTACGGTACTTGCTTATACTTTATACTCGAGCTTTATGTACTTGTTTCAGTTTTTATAATCATGCCATTTAATGAGCGCTCTATTTTGAGAAACGATTGCATATACAATAATTTTTAATGGGTATCTAATTGAGGAATTCACATCAATTATTGAAATTTTCTAAGATACAACATTTTCTATTTTAATCATTGTAAAAAAACATAATCTTGCGAACTTGAGAAATTCTGTCATACAAAAAAAAAGAGTCGAAGATTCTAAGATCTGCTTTTCCTTAACATAAAGGTCGATTAAAAGGACGCCTACAGAAATCGATATCGATAGTTACAGAAAGAAAGGGCAACACATTTTTAAAACGTACAAATCACTTTTATGCCAATAAAGTAACAAAAATTGAGCTTTTATTAAAGCAAACAGGTAGTAAAAGCGTCATGTATAACTCGGCGGCATACATACAGACAGAGAGAAGACAAATTTGGAGTAAAATAAAATTTATAAACGGCAAAATTTTCAATACCTTTCAACACGGATTTAAAAGTTGGTGCATGTTACTTCAGAAGATTTTCGGGATGTGTGTGTATTCAAAAATAAAATCCAGCTAGTATCCAAAAGGAAATTATTAAAACAGTTTAATAATTAAGAATTACAAAAGATAAATTCTACAATTTTATAACTAATAAAAAAAAAACTTTAATATTAGTCAACAAGTTCCAATTAAGTGATTGAATGATTTAAAAAAAAAACATTCTAAAACACGGAACAGCAATTTGAGCATAATTCCATTACAAAAGTATTCTAAAAATGGAGACACAAGAACTAGTCAAACAAAAAGATCTTTTACATGGATCCAACTGCTATCGAAACTAACACTCCAGTAAATGCATACAAAATTAACAACTCTCCGATGTAATGAATACAGATGCTATCTTCGGCACTAACAAGAATCTTTTGTTCGACATAAACACTCTATAAAGACTTCATACCAAACAAAGACAACCCAGAGAAAAGAAAATTTGAACAAAAGCCAACGACAACCACCTATAATACACCCGAATTCCTTCTCTCCTTTTCTACATTTATTAAGGAAGATGATAAAGCGTAGGAATGAAACTGGAGATGACAATATAAGCGGATGTCCCTCCCTATGGTGCGAATAACTTTATTTTAGGTTACAACAAAAGGGATGTGGTGGTGTCCACGCTTTAATTACTTAACATCGAAGAATGCTTGAAAGGTCACCGAAAGGAAGAGGTTCTCATCAAAGATGACACCTTCGATGGAAGATACCGGTTTCCTTGACCTGACCTACTGATCCTAAGGTAGGCTTTTTTTCAACCACCCGAAAGGGTTGCCACCAAACGTAATCAGCGCCACTAACGTGGGGGTATGAAGTTATTGAGACGTATCGGATATGACGATACACCGCGGCGCGATGAACGATTACGCAACCCTTTTTTGCCAAATACTTCCAGTCAAAGATCACATCTTTAATTACTGATGAACGAATAAACCGGTACTAATTCCCTTCTTCCTCACTATTAGGATTTTTCTTAAACTACCTTTATAAACCTGGTTATCCCTTCTCATTTAAAAATAGAACTGCTTCATTCCAAAATTCTCTGAAGTAAAGATTTCACGATCACTAAGCTATCCATGTATTACTACTCTCGATAAGCCGTTTCTAAATACGCGCATAGGAAAAACATTGCCTAAACGCGAGAGGTCTAACTACTGTTTTACATATCTAGTTATAAACTATAAAGAAGTTTAAAATGATCCGTAAATTTAACAAATTTTATTTTGGTAACACAAATAATAGAAAGAATTGTACTTTTGTCTTGAGAAGACATTATTAGTTTTCATCCACATCAACGCTCATTAATGAAATGATAAGAGGCAACTTACAATAAAAAAATTTAATAATTATTCATTTGTTGCTTTCAATTATAAGATGAGGGGAAAGCTATTTTAAACAGCCTTCTCTTTTTAAAAAATACGATTACTCTTAAATTTCTTGAATCCATTGCGTAAGGGAAAAAATCAGAATCGATAAAAACAGCAGATAAACTAATAAGGATTTAAAATAACATCATACACGAAAATCACGTCAATAAAAAGCAAAATACAATTAACTCCAAAACATTCATTAGATTTTATTTTAAAAGTAAAAACACATTTTTAACTGCAAAAACTCAAACTGTGTTATTTAAACAATTATTAATTTCCTTCCCCCTCTCCTTAAACTGCTTGACTATTGCGCAAACTACTTGGTGGTTTGTAAGGCTCAGAGGAAAATGGGAGTTTTTCAAAATAAAAAATATATACATTGCTCAGCTTCATTTAAGCATGTTTCCGAAACATGATACATTTGTCATATCTAAGCAGTTCTGATAATTCTCTTTTTAATATTAAAAAATTGGGGAAAAAATGCGTAAAATCGTTTTGGTACTATATAATGCAGGTATAACGCCAAACCTTCAGCAGTTACTTGAAAAAATATCGTAAATATCAAATTACTCATAACTATATAATGAATACATAAATCAATAAATGATAAAATTCAAAAGTTATGTAAAAAAACTCTGGTACTACATTAAAAATAAATTAAAATTTTAATCTACAAAACATAGCTTAACGTTGATTCCAAATATTTGTTCTCTGCGATTTGATTCACATTACTGGGTATAATAAAATATTCCATGTATTATTAATCTAGTCTGCCTAAATATTACCACTTTTTAGTTTACTTTTAAAATAACTATTTAAATGTAAGCAACAAATTTCTTATTAAGATAGTCTTCGGTTAATTTTAAAGAATAGGACTCAAATTGGAATATTTTTTAAGATATAAAGGTGCTCAAGTATTAATATTATACAGTAGAACGTCGTTTATCCGAACGTTTATTATCCGGAGCGTCAAATATCCGAACCAGTTTTTTCAGAGACCTTGCAACGGAAAAACGAAGGTGTACAATGGTACAGCGAAAAATAAGTGATTATTTTCCACAAAACAGGTAAATTTGCGACATTTTGCTCCTAGTTTGCTTTTTCTTGAAGCACGTTTCCCGCATGTGATGATTTTCAATATTCGTATAGTGTCCGATTTCATATACTGCATGGATCGCATTCGGTTTTCGGTTATCCGAGCAATCGCGTATCCGAACGGTGTCAGGTCCCAATTGATTCGAATAAACGACGTTCTACTGAATTCTGGTTTCACTATCCTATAAGTAATCATTTTATTATGCTACTCATTTTTATCCGAGTTGACACACTTTTTATAAAATGTTTTGCATTTTTTCTCCTATACCGTAATGCTAAACGAGTTAACCCTTTAGTTAACACATTCGGCTGTTAGTAAAATTCGTATGTCCATCCTAAGAAGCCAACTTACAATAAAGCATTTACAAGTCGATCGTTGTCCCAGAGGGTACAAAATTACGTTAGAAAAATATAAATATTTTAAAAACTTAATAAAAACAAATGTAGTTATAATGTCACAATTTTTATAAAAATTCAAATTTTTCTGTCCAAAAAATGTGCTCGGCGTTAAGTTCACTTTCCGTACATACGGCGAAAACAGCCTGTATAAAATGTTAAATGAAATAATTAAGAGATTTATTTTTTACTAAACAAGACTTGATATTATTTATAAATCTATTCAGGACACGATCACATTATTTCTCGTTATAAAAAAAAAAGGGTTTTTCCAACAAAATTTACATTCAAGGTTGACTATTAAAACTTTTTCTCTCTTTCGCTTAAAATAACCTGCTGCTTAAGAAGCACAAATGGAAAATAGCAAAGAAACCGAAAAAATTGATTAATAATATAATCAGTTATTGTTCAAATAAAATATTAAAAGAGGAAGAAGCCGTAAGGGTTATAAAATTCTTTCGAGTTCTAAGACGAGACGTGCGTAATATACTTATAATTCTAATTATTTTCCTTAAGCAGAAATCAAATTTATTTTTTATTTTCACTTACACAATTATAAAATCTCAAAAACGTAATATAGCAGCTAATGATATACACATAAAAATATTTCGCGTGAATCAAATTAACTTCTAAATTGAGTTCACCAATAAAAATAAAATTGTATCAAAAACAGAGAGGATTCCCACGATAAACTTCCTTTATTATTTCATATTTTCTTAAACAAAAAGTCATCAAAATATCGAAATCGCTAAAAATACCATCACGACCAAATGACATCTCTCCACTAAAAGATAAAAGCAGAAATAAAAATGACCCCCAAAACGGCACTCGTAATCTTGACTGAGAACTTTCCTTGAAAAAAGGAATCAATGCTTTCATTCAAATTTAAATATTCACCAGATAGGCCGAGTAAAGATAGAAGCGACAAAAGGAAGAATGGTAAAAAACGATGAGTTTTTAGATGATTGGCGCGAGTGAAGATGAACAGAAAGACTAAGGCGCCAATTCTTACTACCCCTGTGGAAAATCCCGTTCGTGAGGAAAAGAGGAATCAAGAGTGGCCATCATCACTTTCTTTTTCTACGATTACCGATGGAGACGGAAGTTGAGAGAAGAATTCTTTGAACAATGAGGACTTTACCTGATTGCTACGTTCGAACTGGACGACCCTAGAGATTGTGTGCCGGCTACGTAACGCCATGCTGCGGTACTTACAGGTAAGGAAGAAAAGCATCTTTTTTTATTTTAATTTTTTTTTACAAATTTGTGTATCGATTTTTAAAACTTTTCCAAAATTTATCGTACTTAAGAATTTTTTTTCTTTTTAACGGTAATTTACAAAAACTTTTAACTTTCTTAAAACGCCGAGCTTGATAGTTTAAAAACACAATACTGGAATTCATTCAAAATATCAAAATCCTCTTCTATAAATAACACAATCACACATAATTTGAAAAATTTTTTCTCCTTCATATTCTTGTCAATGACAATTAGCAACAAAATTTTATATATTTTTTCTGACAGTTATACTATTAACTTGATTATTTGCTTTTGAATTTTTTACCCAGTTATTAATAATTAACACAATTTAAGCATATATAATATTTAGAAATAAATACAAACGATATCAAATTTCCAATAATTCCACATAGCATTTTCAAAAATGCATTTAAAGATATCCCAAAGGAGGAGGGAGGGGGAGGTAAAATACATATTTAACAGAAAAAAATTTATATATTTTATCATTTGTTTTTATGTAATAAGCATTTATACAACTTAATTAAACTAAACATTTCAACTCCCTATTTGATACTAATACTCTTAAAGTAAGCCAATTCATTCTATTTGCTCAGAATTAAACTTTCCCACACTTCCCCTTTAAATTTTTTTTTCCCCCAAAGCCCTAGACTGAACCAAATTTTAAACACACTTTCTGAAGGGGGGGAAAGTGAAAATACATTTTACTTTAGAAAATCCAAACCTATTTAGCACCATAATATATAAATTAAATATTGAAAACATTTTAAATAAATATATATATATTTGTTTTATTACAAATGCGAAGTATATTAGAATAAGCTGCTCTTTATAAGGTAATAAAACCAATCGGTAAATTAATTCTTGAAACAATTTTTAATCTAAAATGTCTTCCAAATTTAGGTCCCATTCTTTAACACTATATTAAGACAACTTTAAACAATTTTGTAAAAAAATATCAGCACTTACCAAAGATAGGAACTTGTAGAATGATTGAAAAAGGCATAGCATAAAATACATTAAAGATAATAAAAACATCTAACAATTGAGCATTATTTAAAAAGAATAATCAGAAAAAAATATTAATTTTTAAATTTTATTCCACAGTAACAATCCATTAATCTAATTTAAAAATTACCTAGATTTTTTCACCCATTAAAATTGACTATCCAGAAATCATATATAGTTTGGTCTTCACAATTATTAATTTTCAAAGGCTATTAAGAACCAAAAACAAATTAGCATACATAGTAATAAAGCAAAAGTATTAGTATACACTCCCTTTAGAAAAAGGGGCAACGGGAAAACACCCCGGGGCTTTTGACCTGCCCCCAATTCCCTTTAAAATTGTTTAAACAAAAGAATCATATCATGCTTTTCTTAATGTAAAAGGAAACATGCTTTACAAAACCAAAAATGCAACAAAGAAAAAACCCAAAAAAAAGGCCCGAAATATTTCCTTTTAAACCAGCCCCCTTTTTAATTTAGAAACAAAAGAAAAAGCCTCCCCCCCAAAAAATTTTTACAAAAAAAACCAATTTTAAAAGGCAATAACCAAAAACCAAAAATTGTACCCCTTAAAAACCAAAAACGGGAAAAACCACCATAAAATTCCCCAAAACTCATTAATATTTTTTAAAAAACCTTAACCTCCTTTTCCCAAAAAATTTTATTTTATTTTATATCAATTTCACTAAGAAATAAATACTTGTTCCACTACATGTTCCTTGAATTATTTTAATCTTTTTACAAAAAATTTTGAAAAATATACAAGGGGGGAAAAGATAAATTTTAAAAATTTTCCCTTCCCTGATATTTTTTTTAAAAGTTGCATCAAAAATTTTTTTAATTACTGTTAATGCTTTTCAAAAAAGTCATTAAGCCTTTAATGAATTTCACAGCATAACATGATATCTGCCTATTAACTCTCCAAAATTTCACTTTGACTACACAAGCACAAAAGTTTCTTGTAAAATATAGATTTAACTGATCATAAGATCATTAAATCAATAAAATTAGATCATAATATTGAAATAAAACATTGTAATTGACAAATTTTGAAAACAATGCATGTAATTACTTAAAAGTTGTAAAAGCTAAGTAATTTGTCTTTTCAACATTAAGAACTGTTACTGATCTATAATTTATTCCTTTTCATGTTTTAAGTAAAGCAAAATCTAACATTTCCCCCATACTATATATATATAATTATAATTTTAATTTAAAATTTTTTCCTTTCCAATTTTTAAAATTTTAAAAACCCCTTTTTTAAAAATTTTTTTATCAAATTTTTAAATTTTTTATTTTGAATTTCATTTATTAAAATTTATTTTTGAGCAATATATTTTATTTTGAAACATTTTCTCTCTCATTATACTAGGGGGAAAAAAGGAGTATGTAAGCACAAGCTCCAATTAAGTCATCAAAAACAATCCTTTCAATAAAACTAGGTGGCATTTTATTTTCTCAACAGCCACTTAAATTAATGGAATGAAATTACAGTAACAAAATAAAAAAATATTTTTTAAAAACAAACTATACAATACCTATTATTATTGCTACCATATTTTTTCCAAGCCAACTACTTTTTAATCAATATAGAATGTAATAAAAGATTTGTGATTTCTAATACAGTTATTAAAATATTAATCTAACTATTAACTAAATGCAACATGAATATAACTATTATTTTACTGAACTAGATTAATAACTAAATAGAAGCTTTTATGCAAAATCAATATATTTACAAAGGCTAAGGAAAAATGGATACAAACAAGAAAGAATAGTTTAACAAAAAGGTGGCAACAATACATAAAATGAAATCAAGTATTTCTGAACAAATTAATTTGGTGAAACAATAGTCTCAACTTATGACCAAGTTTTGTTCTAACAGGCAATAAGTTGGAATTACATTTTTCAACATGCTTTTCTTTAAATTCACTTTTAAACTGTGTATATAGCACAAAAATTAAATGTACAAATAATTATAGAATATTATGCAATGTTATAACAGTATCATTGTACTATCCATGTCGCTATTTTAATTTACTATTTATGATTATTATTTTGAGGTAGTAAACGCTAATTGTTATAAGTGAAGAAGATGTATATAATTTTAAATCCCATGTGCATATAAATAAATAGGATACTCCCTTATATTAGGAAATATAAATGTATTCAATGCAAATCACAATTTATCAATAAAAAGATTATATAATTTTTAAATGAGAACAAAATAGTAAAAAAAGGAAATACAAATCAGAATTTATTTTAAATTATTCACCACTTTTAAGTTTTATAAAAAATTTCCGTCATTGGTAACAAATTCATTTTACTATTGAGTTTACTTTAATAAAAGAAATAAAATTCAAAAATGTATGTGTAGAGGGGGGGGATTTTTAAAGTTCTATTATTTGCAATAAAATAAAAAGTAATATTTTTTTTCTCTCTGCTCAGTTCAACAGCTTAGCAGTATGGATGACTATAGCTTGTCTCAGCATGAGAGTCATCAATGCAGCTGACATAGAGTATGGCACAAGACTACATCCTCCATCTAAAGTTACTCCAACACAAAAATATAGAAACTGTCCCACATGTTTAAATAAAACTACAAATATCAGAACAGTAGTACAAAACATTCAAAGCAAGCAGAGAGAGCCAATCACCATAAAACAAGAAAGCACTGCTTCTAACAGTATGGTAAAGGACTTAAATGCCAAAATCCAGAATTTCTTCACAGTAAAACCCCTCATCAAGTCTCAAACAATTTCAAACCAAGATTCACCAAAAGACAACTCTAAAAGGGAAGCAACCTTTTTCTTCACACAAGTAGAACCCCACAGATTTGAATATCGTGCCATGTTCCAACATCATGGACAAGTTCCAGGCAATGTTTTCCAACCATTTGTACATGACTTTGAAGGATTTGGCAAAGAATTTCCACCTTTACCAAAGTTTCCTACTTTTCCAGAATTTCCAGACTTTTTTCCAGAACACAAGGATCCTTTCCCAAACATTCATGAATATTCCTTTCCTACTCTCCCACCAGCTGTTAAGCGTAACTGGCAGCCACCCATTGTACCAAGTCCTCCTCAACGTCCAAAAATTGATGAAAAATTTGAAGGACCTCTAAAAGACTATGATGTTGTGCTTGGACAAAAACGTTACCCAAAAATCTTTCGTTTTAATGAAGAAAGAGTCAATATAGAAGATTTTGACAGACAAAAGAAATTAAGATTTTACAGTCTGGGAAAAGAAGACCAGAATGAATTGTCAGAACCAGAAAATGTAAAAAGAGATCAGTTACTTATTTTACACGGAGGCATTTTTACAGTTCAAGAGCCACCTCTCTTCAACAAACACAGATTCATTAAAAAACGAAGAAAGCCAGGCGGATTTGGATTACTTCAAGCAAGATTATAGATAGCCAAATAATTTAATAATATTCATGCATGAAAACTTCACAAATTTTTCAACAGCAAAACATTTATAAATTAATCTAAATAAGATTTTACATATTATCATGCGTAAAATATTTGAAAGGAAATTTTTATTTAGGATAATTGTTTACAAAATACTGCATTAATATTTCTTTCCTGTATTTTAATTCCCATTACTTTGAAAAAGGAATTGAGATTTTGATGGAAATGTGCATGCACATGTACTTATTGAAAAGTATAAAATTAATTTTGTTTGTACTAAAATTATAATTACATTTTGAAGTAACAGAAATATCTTTTAAAATATTAAAAGATAAATATACCTATTCATGAATAAAATGTTACAAATAAAAGGCTCAGAATAATTATCAATTCAAAATACTTAAGAAGATAGTAGACATAAAATAAAAAATTGTAAGCAAAATAACTGAGATCAAAATGAGGCTTTTAATTCTCAATGATTTAACATGTTAGTCATTATTTGTTACGATTTATTGAATTGTGTTTTTGTTTATGTGTGGAAATAAAGATGTTTGAATGTTCTCTTTGCATTGTTTATTAAAAAAATTTCTTTGTAAAACTATCAAATGATTCAAAAAGAAAATTAAAAATTTATGTCTAATAATGATATTCTTTATAATCTATTGAATGTAATATCAGTGCATATTATATTAACAATCTGCCTAACCTTCTTCCAATATGTTTTAAGAAATGCTTATAATTTTTACACAAGTGGGACAAAAATGTTTAATTTCCTCTCAATATGTTTTAACGAACACTTATTAATTCTTTTCTTATTATTACAGCTTTTAAAAATAAAATAGTTAAAATTCATATAATTTTTTCTTGATTTCTCAAAATTAATCTTAAGCTTGATTTTTCATAATTTTCCTTTCTTTAAAAATATTATAAGAGTTGATTCATAAAAAATATCCAGTAGATGCAATGAAGTTTTTTGCTGTATGCTTTAACAAAAGATGGGAATTAACTATTTAGTAAAGAAGTAAAATCATTAGTGTAAAATAATTTTTGATCACTTGAATAATATAATTAAAATAAACAGTAATAAATTAAGAAACTCATCTCATCAACAATCCAAAAAATAAGTTATAGCAAAATAAAACAAAATTTGAATCATTATATAACTTCTCTAATAATGCTTAGATTATTTGCCAAATAGAAAATTCCGTATTCCATTAAATACATAGAACTCAGGATTCACAACTACTCAAATTTATTGGAGTAGGAGAAAATTAAGATTTCTAGATTCCTTTATAGATTGTAGAAAAAAAAGCAGCAAACTAGTTTATTTTCAAATTTATGAGAGAATACTTTTTCCTGCATAAAGTATTTTGATAATTAAATATTCAGTTTGAATGCTGACAGCATATTGTTATTTTAATGATTTTAAACAATCCCCATTCCTTTATCCAAACCTTTTTGCTCAAGATGCAACATTTAAAATTCATATGTTAAATTATTTTAATTTTATAGTCCTTATAGAAACTTGCTATTGTTAAAAGCTGGTTTATTCTTTTATCAAAAAAAAATATACTAGTGCTACATTTAAGACACCATATTGCAATCACAGATAATATAGAGAAATTACAGATTAAAAATTCTAGTTCATATAAAAAACCTATTACCTAACCCTTTTAAAAAACAATAAAAATTTTCAGTTTCTATACAAAAATAAACAACTTAAAACCCATATCAAATATAAATAAATTATAGTTTTAAAAAAACTAAAAAACACGCTTTTATAGTGAATCGAACTAAAAAGTAAAAAAAAATATAATTCTTAATATAAGAATAAAATGATTAACAAGAAAATTAATGTCATTGGGATAAAAGCGTGGAGTGCTCTACATTAATTGTTATAATTTCTTACTAGTTCTATTGTGAAATGCTGAGTTAATGTAAAAATGTAGTACAAAGCACCCCACACTCTTAACGCAATGACATTAATTTCTACTTTTTAGCTCAATTCACTATAAAAGCGTGTTTTTTAGTTTTTCTTTTAAAACTATAATTTATTTTTCATTTTTTAGTTCGATCTACAATAAAAGACTACTTTTTTTTTTAGTTTTTAAAACTATCATTTATTCTTTCTTGAATTTATCCTTGAGTTTGAATATTTGGAGCTGGAATTGTAGGGCTGCTGGAATTAGTCTTGCTCTTCAATGCATATTAATTAATGGGTCTGAACGGTATTTATTATCTCCATTTGCAGGGCCTCGGATGAGTCCCATATCGTTATATTTCAAAGCTTCCGTCTCTATAAATACAGGTCTAACTAATAAAAGTGTGTTAAGAAATATTAAATGTCAATCATATTATCACCCTTTAAACGTTTTGCTATAATGTTAATTTGTATCATCACTTTTAAACATATTGTTATATCAAAATAAAATAAAATATTTAGCAGTTAGAACATAAATTATTTTTAATCACATGCACGAGTCATTTCCCTCTCCCCCCATTCTCACACAAACACTTTTTTGTTTTATTTGAATGAATAACAAGTGTTTTTATTTTTAGGGTTGCACCTTTTTAAAGGGTAGGGTCTTTTAGTAGCCAAATTTGGAAATGGTATATGCAATTAGTTGCCAAATCTGGAAACGATATAATGAATTAGTCACCAAATCTAAAAATCCTTAAAATCGTTATTTTTGACTATCTTGATCAGGCCAATGGAACAAAATTTTGAAATTATTGTATTCTCATCGATCCTTGACAAGTGTGCAAAATTTTGAATTAATATGACCTTTTAAAGTGGATAAAAATCATCCAAATATTCTATTACATACACACAAGTGAAACTTATAAAAGCGTGTTAAAAACAAGACACTTCCAAAATTTTTGTCTTGGATTTTTTTATTCAGATAGTTATGTAAGACCAAAACAATAAAATTTATACCAATATATTAATATAAAATTCATGTTTCACCACTCTGTTTATAACTATTTATATATAATTTATTTCACTATAACCCAAAATTATTCAACTAATAAGATGGGCCCTTTTTAACGATAAATAAAAACCATTATTAAATCTTATGCAAAAAATGCAGCTTATATTACTGTATTAGACAACTACTTTAGTAAAAACACCATTGATTGGCAACATACAAATATTAAAAACTACTATAAAAGCTATTATACATTACACTAAATTATAATATAACACTATTAAATACAATGAAATTTAAAACACAAACATTTTTAAATTAATAAGTTGAAAGTATCTTTTCTTTATTATATAACAGAGAAAAACTAGCAATATATAAGAACGTATAAATTTTAACTTTAAGAAAAGTAACTTCTCATAAAGGCATATAATATTACTGCCTATTTCCGAATATAAGCTGATCTACGTATTAGTTGAGTGCTTTTTTTCTTCAAAAATTTACTTGAAATTAAAAAAACAAGAAAATGAAATTTTCAAATGAATGTAACATGAGGGTGAAAATGTTTCTAAGGGGGTAAAACAAGTGGAATACTCTCGAATTGTATAGCTGTAAAATAAGATGTCAATATCCTATCTGAAGGTAACACATTTTTTACCATTTGTTTATCTTATACACTATCTGTGTAACAAGGAGATACTAATGAAAGCTTCCAAGCACTTAGAAATCAAGTTTGCTCAATATACTCATATTCAGATATTACTACACATGCTCCTCCATCTACTATTAGAATATAGAAAATATTGTTCAGTTTTGTATTAATTTTATCTCAAATTATTTTTTTTTAAATTCAACTGATTTGATTCATTTTCAGATGTTTAGAGTAATCAAATATGTAAATATATAACAATTCACAGATACTAAATTTTGTTTATTGCATTTAAAGTTTTATTTAAGGAATTTAAACATAACTAAACACATTTTTTCATTAGTTTTGAGAGAAACTCACCAAATATTGGCAGTGTTTTCATAAGTAATTTTTACAACTAAAGTTTCAAAGCTACGGCTAACGACAAGCTTCACTTAACCCTTTACCATGATGAATTTCATGGGCCTTGATCTGACCTTTGCTGATCAGGTGGCATTAGTAACAACAACTAAAGTTTGTAATTTTTTTTTGCAAAGTTGGTAATATTCAACTTTGAGAGCGTTTTCAACTATTTATGACTCTTTTATGCATGAAAGCACTCAATGGAAGTCTGGCACACCAATGATTGAAAGGTATAAAAACTGAGCAGTTATATCACAGAAATAAAAACTTTAAATAATGCATAAAGTGGCATCAAAGTTAATGTTAACCGGATTGTTAGCATGAGTTGTATTGTGAATTAGCAGGTTCAGTGCTAGAAACTCAAGATGTTTTGTTTATAAATTTTATTTTGTTATTACCCAAGGTAATTGAGAATTTTTTTTCAAAATTCACTTAACCATAAGCTTATACCACAATGCAAAGAATAAATAAGTTCCTTCATTTTCTTTATTTCTCTTTAATGCATTTTAATAGATAAAAAACTTTTCCATCCTTAAAAGTTGTATAATAATTTCTTTTTACACATCATAGCTGGACAATACTCACTTAATTATATAAAATTGTACAATACACTTAACAAATGAAAATTGTAATTTGAATTGTATTAAAATTATAGAATTTTTATATTATAGATATAATTTAGACTATGATTAGTAAAAATATCAAAAAATGACTATTTCCTAATAAAACAAGCAGAAACCTAAGATTAGACATGAATTCAAATTGTTTTTGCAGAAAAACATAACTAATAACTGTAGAGGTAAGATAAACTTTTTTATTTAAAAAGAAAAATTTTAATTTTTACCACCTTTTATTTAAAACTTCCATTTAATCCATAGAAAAATTAAGATAACAAATGACTGTACAATACACACTAATTACTTATTTGATAAACTTTAGATTTACAAATAATAAAAATACATCAATATATAAAAAAACAAGCTTCCTGGAAAACACCAAATAAATTTCTAAACTAATCTGAATGTTTAAACAAATGTTTGTATTAAATATTGTATTTCACTGTAAATGCAATTTTACTTCATAATACGATTAATTATGTCATGGAAATGTGGTAACTAATTTTGTAACAATGATTTGCTCATCACAACACATTACTTGTTATTATACATTATAAGCAAGGAACAATTTTAATAAAATGGGAAGGAGGGATTTCTGTCTACATTTTTTTGATAAAAGGATTAAATGTGCATCTTGACCAATACTTGAATACATACAGTTATTCACCTATATAAGCTGTTGTTACATTATATCAATAGAAATTTATTCATACATGTATCTTTATATGAGTCACTATGCTGTTATTTACGATAAAATAAGCTCATGTCATATTTAAAAATGGCAAAACTTTAAAAAAAAATATTTTTTTTTGTAATAATAGCTACTGGTTATTTATACCTCCTGAAATGGTTCAACTAAATAAAATCTCATCCAAGATGTATTATAATTCAACATAACCCAATTATAAATTATTGAAAATGAAATCTATTCCAGAATTCTAATTGAACACAAATGTAATACTTTACAAAATGCAAGTGCATTAAAAATAACTAATATTCATGCATAAATTTTACCAATAATAAAATATATTTTATCAACTTGCATTCCCCTAGGTCATATATAACTCAAGGTGTATGACTAGAAATTGTTTAATGATATTATACAAAATTGAATTTAAAAATATAAAATCATTTTTTTTAAAATAATTATATTTGATTCTACTCCAGATTCCTTATAAAGTTAAATGCTCTAAAAACAAGGTGCATTTAAAAGGTGTTCAAGGTGAATGGATGGATATCGCAAATTCAACATGAATATAAGCATTTCAAATACAAAAAGACTTCCTTTTCCTAGTAAAACAGATAATTTGTTTTCTATCAAACCTGTTAAAATATATCAATTCTTCTAATGTAATTTCATTAAAATGAATCATGACATATACCAGCGGTAGCCAAACTTTTTTACTTCACGGACCAGTTAATTCATAATTTAAATATCACGGACCACTAATAGGATTTTTTAAGTGTTAAATTATTGTTATGAATCGAATTATGTTCCACAATGCATCTTAAAACATAACTTAAGGTTATGAGTAAGTATATTCCACATTTTTCAGGGGACCCGCGAAATTTTCTCGTAGACCACCACTTTGGCGACCTCTGATCTATACAGCATATACATGTTTCATTTAAATTTTTCAATTTCTGGGACTATAATCCCTATTATTAACTACAATTTATGCAAGAAGAGATCAAACCAAAAACATTAATTAAAACGTTTTTTTAAACATAAATTAGTGTTAAAAGATATTTTATCATAAAAAGCCAAATATTAAATTAACAAAATTATAATCATAGAAAATATTCTATCAATATTTTTAAATAAATGCAACAACTGGATGGTTTTTTTACAGGGAAGAATCAGATTTTTTTGCTTCAGTGTAAAATGCAACATTTTTTTAAAAAAATTCTTGGAAAAATTATCAACTTTGACATGTAAACAATCAGGATTTTTGCAAATGTATATGATCAATATATAAAAAAACTTACCCGTAGTAATTTCTTCTGATATTTCATTTTCCGTAAGTGGTTTATCATATAATTTCAAGTAAACCTGCAACAATTTGTCCAGTTATAAATTTATTCTATTCTTACAAATTCAAGCTGTTAAAAATGAATGTTTCATTCCTTATAAAATGCAAATATTTTTCTAAATTAGAACTTAAATATATTTATAAAACTGAAATTTGAGATAAGATATCCATTAATTAAAAAAAAAAGACAAATACACACATTATAATTTAACTACAAACTGTAGAACACATGACATAAAAACAAAGAAATACAGTATATCCAGTACAAAAATTATAATCTTAATAATTTTGAAATAAAATTATCTTGTTCCGCCACAAAATATGAACAAACTGTTGAAAGAATTACATAATCTTTGTTTTATTATTAATTTTTCGTCAATAAGTTTTTTTTTTCACAGGAACTCAAACATTAAGAGACATGCTTTTCAAGTATATTTTACCAAAAATCTCATTTAGAAAAGAATAACACTATAAAAAATTACATTCACATCTATAAGTAATTCCTTGATTATAAGAATAATCAAAGTATTTCTTCAAAATGAATGTACAAACAATACATGTTAGTGTTTTTGTCTGTGTGTATTTAATTACATGTTTTAAGATAATTATGATTACAAGTCACATATTTTGTTCAGATTTCACTGTAAATTTACAAAATGCTGTTTAGAAAATTTTTGTAAATGCTTTTAGAAAATGATGTAACTCTGCTATGATTTCAATACAGAAATTAAGTTAGTAAAATATGGGTTAAAAAAAAAA
This sequence comes from Trichonephila inaurata madagascariensis, assembly GCA_019973955.1. Classification (NCBI taxonomy): domain Eukaryota; kingdom Metazoa; phylum Arthropoda; class Arachnida; order Araneae; family Nephilidae; genus Trichonephila; species Trichonephila inaurata. The sequence continues at coordinate 162,819 of BMAV01001630.1, forward strand.
AAAAAAAAAATTTATAAGTTATTATTTAACTCTATCAAATGAGTTCTCTCCTCCTTTAACTATAACTTATGAGGACACAAAGACTAAAATTGTACTTCATGCCTAATTTTAAAACAATATGTTGATGGTGAAAAAAGTGGAGATAAAATGTGAAAAGAAAATAAACATAATAAGTAAAAATAAGTCAGTCTTAGAGCATTATAGAATGTAATTGCAATAAATTTTTCCCAAGTTAAGCTATTAACTTATTTAAAAATTTACCTTTTTTAAAATTACAGGAAAAATGATAAAAAAATAAAAAAAAAATGCAAATAGCAATTTAGAGGTGATCTTTGTACTTCTTGATACTGAGATGTGTTTAAAAAATATAAAACAAAGTTATAATTTTCTGTAACTATATAAAAAAAAATCGAAAATTCTAATAATAACACCTGGATATTAACCAAATAATATAAAACAAAAAAGAGCTAAATGATGATTTTTTAAATATATTCACATCTATTAATTTTTTGGTTTTAAAATAGAAAGGGTGGGACTGAAGCACATCTTCTAATCGTAGTAGTCCAACATATGCTCTTAGTGTCATCTTCCTCATACAGTATGTATGAAAATCAAATTGATCTTCTATAATTTCAGAAAAGTGCTGTAAAAAATTTTTTTTTTTTAAAAAAGACCAAAAAACAAATATTAAATACAAAAAAAGGTGCGGTAAAATTTTTTTAAATGTTACAATATAAATTTTTTCAAAAACTTACAAGCAATCATAAGTAAGAAACTGGGATTAGAGCTAAAATAATTTAAAAGACATATTCACCAAAACTTAAGGGATTAGGAGAGGGGTACCACTAAATAAATTTAGTTAATTTCAAATTTTACAACTTACCAATAATAAACTTCCAAAAAAATATCGCTTCAAAATAAATTACACTTGAATGCAAAAACAAATTTTGATATTTAGAACCTTTTAATCAAAGTTTTTGGAAATTTTCCATACATGAATACCATATACAACATCTTGACTTAACTTTATATTTATTCAAATTTACTACAAAACTTTAAACATCAACAAATCTTCATGTGTTTTCAAACAATTTAACTAATTTAAATAAAACAATCTAATTTTTTAATTCTTTAGAGATATGCGTATCACATTCAAATCAAAAACAAACAATGAAAATGCCATTCATAACCCAATTTTACTTCTATAATACAAGATAAGAACAGAAAAAGAATTTCTTACTGAATAATGAATTTTGTTATTTTTAGAAACTGATATAAAAACATGAAATTAAAACTGAAAAAGGAGTACTCAACATTAAAAAACCTTATATAAAAATATAACATAGAACATTCCATTATTTAAATAGGTGCAATAATGTATTTTAATCATTCACATAAAGATCACACTGTATTGTTCCACAAAAAGCCTTAATTCTGTCATTTTAAATAAAAGGAATGGTAAAACATTGTATACAGTAAAATACAGGCTGAAAACAATGCATTTCCAATGAGAGATTACAGCCATTCAGGAATATTGAAGTTTCATAATTGAAAAAAAAAAGGTCTGGGTATATTTATTTAAAACTAAAGACATTGAGATTTTTAATATAAATTTTTAGTAAAAAGTTCTGAACACCAAAGCTCTGTCTGAATATAAATGGAATAAGTTAGAACACAGTTCTAAAAACTTTCAGAATAACACAAAATATAACCAAAAAGAGCTGTAATGGTCAATGTATTATTAGAATTACATAACATACCCTATCAATTTCATGACATTTCTTTAAAGCTTCTCCCCACTTTCCTAATCTTTGATAAGCTAAAGCACATTCAGTTTGAAACCACATACACTGCATCTCATTTAGATTCTCCATAGATGACACACCTTCCTAAAATGAAAAAAAGGAAATGTCAATAAAATAAGGAATTACACAAGTACAAAATAGGAGCAAAATGCATTTTCTCTAGTTTACATAACATAAAAAATTTAACTCATTTCATTATTTTTGTAATTTCATATCCAAGATTACTTGAGATGTTATCTTAAACACTAAGCTTCTATGTGTGATGTCACATGAGGACTCCCAAGATCCGATTCTACTTAATTTTTATCCGACACTATTTTAAATGAGCCTTCCCACAATCTTTGGTAGAATTTGGCCTATCAGTCACATAGCTTGCTATATAACACCACCAAAACATAACCTCACACTTTACATATTTTTTAAATATATATACAAAAATATTATAATGAAGTACAAGGCAAGTACAAACAATGGACCTAGTTTTTTTAAGAAAACAGTTTAATTGTGCACAAAGAAAATCAGTGGCTAGCCATGTGTCTCAGAAGCAGTGGAGAGGATTAGGCAGAGTTCTGTTCAAAGTCCATGGAAGTTACAAGAAATGCCACCTGTGAACTTGGAATGCCTCAGAAAACTGAATGGGAAATTTTACGAAAAAAAAAATAAATTTCATGCCATATCCTTTACAATTGACACAACAAATAACAAAGGACAAGTAAGCATTTGGCAAAAATTAGTTAGAGTGATGCTACAAAATGCATAGAACAAACTGGATTACAGATTGGACGTATGTCATATAACACAAGTCACACATTGAACACTTATAACAAAAAAAACTTGGTATATTTCTCTTTACATTCATGTATCACTTATTGTAATACATGCAGTAGTTTCAATAACATAATTTTTTAAAAATGGGCCTATCATTTGTACTCGCCTTGTAAAATTAGTAATATGTACTAGATAAAAACATACATTAAACAAATTTAATACTACATTAATATTCATTTCCAGTCACTTTTAATTAAAAATTTTGTACTTAAGAAATAATAATAAATATCATTAAAAAAGTACAAGTAAAAAAATTGCACAGCATTTGACATACTAACCCTAGTAAATTTAGAACACATTTCCTCAGCTTCTGTCACCATGTTGGCTCTCAACATATATTTGGCACATTTAGAATTAATGTATCTATCAGCAGTATCAAGAGCTTGGGCTTCATCTAAACAATGTACAGCCTCTTGAATATCTCCTGAGTGCTATAAGAAATAAAGCAAAAATTTTTTACCAATTATTGTTTAGGAAAGAATTTCCATACACTAATCTAAGGAATAATAATGTTTTATCTAAAATGAAATAAATGATGATTAAATTAACGATTGTCTTAATATGAAGGGAAAAAACTTTCAAAGATATAAATTCATCGCTTACTTTAAAGAACCTTGCTTTTGCTAGGAATAATTCAATTAAAGTAGGTGTGTGCTCAATAGCTGTATTTATGTATTCTAATGCTTTAGTGGTGCTTCCCAAATAGTCAAAATGTTGAGCTATAAAGTAGTAAGCCCATAAAAGAGCAGTAGCTGGTTCTTTTTCATTTGAATTAATTTCTGCAAAAATAAAAATAATAGTAATGAAAAAAAACTACCAACTTTTCTTAACATTTCTGATACCATTCATGCCATTCTTAAATATCTTAATGAAATTGTTAAATAAGATTTAAAATAAAAAAAAAAAAAGGTTATATCACTGAATCCATAACCTAAAAATGCTCAATTAATCAAGAAAATACTGAATATATATATGCAATATATATATGAAATATATGCAATGAGATTAATAATAAATTTAAAATAAGTTGCTAAAATGGATATTACATGAACAATCTTAAAAATTTTATAAAACAATTTCATAAAAAGCTATTTATAAAAACTAAAACATAAATTAAAAATATCTTTTTATCCTATTTTTGTTAACATTTACAATTGAAAGAATTCTCTTTATAATAAATAAGTTGTTACCCAACCACTTTACTGCGTATGTCATGAGGAAATATGGCTATATGTGTTTAAGTTATAAAGTCCAGGATAAAACTTTCGATTGTATTCAAAAACATCCTGACAGCCCTTGCCTCTCGATTTAAAAAGGACAGAACTTGAATTACTAAAACTGAATTATATTTACCTTTTGCACCCTCATAATCTCTTCTCCTGAGAGTAAATTTAGACAAAATCAGTTTTTAACAGATCTTATTACGTTTTTACTTTATTTCCTCTAACTAAATTTAACCTTAAGTTTGGACTGCATCTAATCAGGACTTTAGCAATAAGTAAAAGCTTCTAAGAATATGAAATGTTTATTGAAATACAACATATAGCCAAAGTTCATTAATGATATGTTTATCCAACTGTATCTCGTGTATCAGGAAGCAAAGGAAAAACACATCTTTAGATCTTTATATATACAGTCGAATGCCGATTTAACGAATTCATTGGGTCCGAACATTTTATTTGTTAAATCAAGGTTATTCGTAATATCGAGGTCCAAAAAATTTTGCACACTTACTTTTTTAAAATTCATTAAAAACCATCTGCACAACCAATACCCAGAGTTAGAAATTACACACTTTTTATTCAGCATCTAAAATTACTATTAGCAAATTATTACGCACCATTTAATTGGAAATTTTAAAATAATGAGTAATAGGTGTTTGACAATCTTTTCGGTTTTCGACTTTATGTAGAGAAGAAAATTCTACATCCTTCTGCATGAGGTATGTTTTCAGTTTCCAAACAATGTAAAGAATTAGAAAATGCAGCAGTTTTGATAGGAATTTTACTATCAATTTCTGCATAAAAATCATTTTGCATTAGTTACCGACAATCTGCAATGCTTAACAAATCTTCAAAAACAAAATTTTCTGCAAAACTAGCCATATAATAAATCTCATTTCTCAAGAAAGAGAGCAAATGGTAAACAATTTTAAGATATCCCCTGCATTGTGGAGTGAGATGAGATGAAGGAATTTCCTGTCCTATTCAAAAATCATGCAGTAGGTTTCACTCATGAAAAATCTACACCTGTGAAGTCGAAAATAATAGGTAACACCCTTTGGTGTCAAAATTTGGAACTTAGAAGAAAAGTCACTGTGCAAAAAAGAATATCATTTGAAAAGAAATCCAATTTTTTCTAAACTAAACTAATAAAAAGTTTCTTTTCGGTCACTGAAATAATTTGTTAATTCAGAATTCATTATCTGTTAAATAGGGGGTTTTGCTTCTATTTTAATCAGGAAAAAGAAAAAACATGTTAAATCGAAAAAATTTTTAAATACGGGTTTATTAAATTGAGGTCTGACTGTACATATAAATAATTTGCATAAGAAACGAAATTTTAATTTGATTGGTCACTTTGATTACATAATATTTTGTAGCATGTTTTTTAGTGCATATACAAGTTAAAGTTATAGGGGAGTCTTTAAGCAAACAAGTGACAGTATATTAATTAAATGCAGTGGCATAAAAAGAATACCCCTGGGGCTTAAACATAGTTTATGGAGGATCCAAGATAAAACAATTTAGATCAGGATCATAGTACAGTTCCAAATAGGCTGCATTTTGGCAGACAAGCCTTTCCAGACACAAGTCCCCAAGTATGAGAACCATTTCAGTAGTAGCACTATCTAGTAGCAGCTTCAAATTCTGACGCTTGAATTAATTTTAATTTAAGCTCAAGTTGGATGCTAAGTATTGCTGTGATTTAATTTTGCCAAGCATACCAGAGCCAAACTGATATGCAAGGGATATTTTATATGCCACATAAGAATATGACTTACATGCCTACGACTTTTGCATCCAGAAAATCTATCGAGTCCAGCTGGAATCATATTTAATAGATCTCTTAATAAAAAAAATCATGCTTGCTGAGTTTGTAGGTCTAAAAGTTCAAAAACAGAAATTTTTTATTCTATAAAGCCCCAGCAACTCTCCATAGGAGTCAATTTTCATAAATTCTTGATAGAAATAAACCTATACTCAACAAAAGGAAAACGCCTGCGAGATTTCGAGTCCTTATATCTAATAGCTATGGAGATTTCGTGCTGAGCAAAGAAAAGCAGTCTTTCTCCTATATAAATATGCAAGGTGTATCTAAAAGTTGGTTAATGGATGGATATCTCAAAAGCAATGTGAGTGAAAAATGTGGCCAGGCAGATACGAAATGAGGGACCTACAGAGAGATACCATGTAGCAAGGTGCACAAGAAATTGACACAGATTATCCTGCTATGGACAGTCCATTGGCCTGTGTGCAAAATCTCATGTTAAATTGAAATGGAGCAATAGTTTAACTTGAAGCTTTGTTAAAATTTGGGAAAAACAGCCACAGAAACTCATGCAGGTGTACATTACATTTAATGTAAGCAGAAAATGTATTGACAACTGGTTTAAACATTTTCAGGAGGGATAGAAAACCATCAATGATGAACCAAACTTGTTGACCTTCAACAAGTGTGACTACTGACAACATCCAACGGGCACGGAAGATGCTGTTGCAAAATTGTTGATTGTCTCTATGATGGATATTGAAGGAATTGAAACAGTGTTTGCACTATCATTCATAAAGATATCTTCCAGTTTTATGCCGCACTTGGAAACTTGCAAGCACACGGCTGGGGACTTAATTGATACACATGAACAAGATCCAATATTTCTACAAACTATTGTCATAAGAGACGAGAGCTAATGCTACCAGTATGAAGCATTAGGAAATGCGCTCACCAGCTTCCCTTTGCCCCAAAAACAGCCACCTGCGAGAAGTCCAGGATTAAGACATTCTTGATAGCGTTTTTTGACAGTAATGGCATGATCTACCGGTATTTGTACCAGAAGTGCGAACTATCATTTCTGAATTCTATGAAGCTGTTTTGAAGTGGTTACTGCAGCACATCTAACATGTTTGTCCACAGCTGTACAGCACTAGTAAGTGGATTCTGTTATATGAGAATGCCCCCTCCCCACCCACACTGTGATTGATGTTTGCAAGTTCTTGGCTTAACACTAAGTACATGCCATCGCACATCCATTATACTCATCTGATCTCTGGTACCCACTGACTTATTTTTGTTTCTTCACCTAAAGGGGATCCTGAAGGACACATGTTTTGCAGATATCCAGAAACATTTGAACTTCCCTCCATTCTAAAAGAAGCGTTCACTGACTCATTCCAACAGCTTTATCAACAATGTCAAAAGTGTATTGAGGGCAATGGATGTTACTTTGAAGGAAAATAAAGGTATTTTGTTTCCATGATTTGTATTATGTTCAGATTCACTGTACTTTTTAGACATACCTAGTATAATACTCTATGCCCTAAGACCCCCTTCTGAGAGCTGATCTCTGCAAAAACCTGTTCTTAGCAGATTTTAACTCAACAAAAGAAATATGTCTGCCAAACTTACAATCAGTATGTCTAATAGTTTCAGAGATTTTACGATGCTTAATTGTTTTTCTGTTATACATGGGTGTTTTTCAAAACTACACAAGAGTTACACTAATTTTTTTCTTTTTAACTATGAATTTGTTTCAAAGCAAGATGTCTAAAAACTAAACCAAATAAACATTATCCCAGTTTTTAATTAACATAACAAAAGCACTTTAACTCATCAAAAACGACAAGATTATATATTAAAATATTTTAAAAATTAACTAAGTAAATACTTACTATCTTCTGTAAAAACATCATTCTTTTTCAAGCAATCAATGTAATCTAGAACTAAATCACCAATTATTCGAGCCTAAAAATTAAAATAGAGAAAATATACTCAGAAGATATATAGTAAGAAAATATGTGCAGAATCAAATTTGAACCAAATCATTATTTTCAAACTCATTTGTACAAAGCCTTTTAACTCCTGTTAGTTAAATTTAACTTTTTATTAATACTACATTTAGAAGCAACAAGAGAATTATTGGAGACTGACTTTATTATTTTGAACCACACAGTAAAAAAAGAAATTGTTATTTAGGTCATTTAATAATGAATATAATTTTATGAATATGACACAAAAACAAACAAATTATTTTGAACCACAAAAAATTTTATTTAGGTAATTCATAATGAATATTACAGTACAAATACATGACACAAAAACATTATTTTGAGAACCACAGTAAAAAAATGATATTTTATTTAGGTTATTTATAATGAATAAAATAGTTAATAACTTATTTTGATCCACAATAAAAAAATAAATGTTGTTTAGGTCATTCATAATGAATATACGACATAAAAACCAATGTATGCATATAAAAAAATAATTTTAAAATCAATCAATTTTTCATAAATTCAAGTCTTATTTAGAATACAAATTTTTTAAACAAGGGAGGGGGTTAACAAACAATATTCCAAGTTTATGAGAATTAAGAGTTTTAATAATTTAAAATTAATGTTTAAAAGAAAAAGATTGGGAAATGGAAGGTTTGAGGAAATGTTCAAGAATGGAACAGAGAAAAACTACTTTCAACAGATTCAATTACTTCTCTTTCAGAAAAGAGAAACTATTAGCTCTTTTTAACACAATTAAGGATATAAAGAAGATACAAATTAAAATATAATTCATCATATTCCATATTTTTTTCTCTATCATCAGATTGCTATTTCGAATAATTCCTTTTATAGTGAATTTAATGAGAATATTACCAACTTACCTTTTCAGGGTCTTTATACAAGGGACGTAGATCAACAAACAAAGGAGGAACTCCTTTATGTAAAGCTTTTTGAATATACTTTCCTGCTAAACACTTAAATAATTCACCTTTAAAAAATAAAACAATTATTCACAAAAAATTTTTCAATCACCCCTCAGCAAAACTTAACAATAATTCAATTTGTAGCAATATTCATTCTAGGAAAATAGTTGAATTAGAAAATTTGTGTGTCTCTTTATATATCTATCCTCCATTCACTGCAAATCTTACTGACTTTTTATACATTTTGTTAATTGAGGCGTAACAGATAAGGTAAAAAAGAAATCCAGGTAAAAATCAAATAACTCTATATTTGGGTAATTTTATCACTAGTAGAGATTGCTGCTCAAGAGCCAAGCAACAAAAGAGGCAAGATTATCCTTTTTACATTCAAATTTGGGAAAGTATTGGTTATTTTTAGAAATTACATAAGTAGTTTTAGGTAAAGTTTTAATAGTTCAATAAGGCACACATGCAAACCATAGGATATTCTTTTTCCCAGAAATCTGTCAAAAAAAATTCCAAGGCTTAATCCTATTAACAAGGAATTGTGAATAAATTTTTCAAAATAAGTTTTAATCCCTTTGATGTGAAATAAAATAAAGACTCATTTCAAAATATGGTATCCATAATTATAATTTAAATAATATATCAGATTAGAATTTTAAACAAATATTAAGCTTCTTCATATATTTTCTTATTAATCAATTTCAGAAATATTTAAATAAGAAACAGAACAAGGTATTTCTTTATGTAAAAATTGTGACAAGGGTTTTTAAAAAAAATATTACATATATTTTTTTTTAAATAAATAAACATTAAATATTTTTTTTAAATATTGTATTTTATAAAATTTTTTACACTGTTAAATAATCTGGTTTACATTAAATACCCAAGAGTTTACTATCATACATTAAATATAATAAAATATTATATTACTCTCTAGCATCTAATATTATTCTTAGCAATAAATTTTATAATTAAGGTTAAGAATTTTTTTTCATTTTTTTCATTTCATTACCTGAAGTAAAATCTAATGGCCTTCGTTGATGAGTTTGAGTTCTTGGAAACTTCTCTTGCATTTCAACATAAATTTTCATTTTTTCTTCCACAGACACTAGATCAGAGACAATCAAGTTAGAACATATAAACTCAAAGGACAAAAATTAACAAAAATTACAGAAACTAACCTGATTGTGTGGATGCTTCCAGTCCTTTGTAGTACAAATGATTTTCAGGATTTCTATTTAATAAATCAATATACATTTCCTTTGCCTCTTTTAGATTATTTAAATCTAATTGTAATTTTGCTAGGGGAGAAAAATCAGTTTTAAGCACATATTTCATGTTTAAACATGCACAAATAATAAATCTCGATGCAGTAATTCTGCTTATTTTAGACAGAACATATAAGATAAACAAGCAGATAGCATAAAAATATATATGCATATACCTTTTGTTTCCATTACACTTAATTTATCACATATTTGTTCTTCATATTTGTTCAAATGATTGAGAGCATCTTCCAAGTTCCCAGCCTCTCTCATAACCATATTTTGATAAAGTAATAACTCACTGTGTTCATAATCATAACCTCGTTTCTAACATAAAAAAACACAACACAATCAGCATATCTTAATACTAAATACAAAAACAAACAAAAAATTGTTAGTTTAAATTAATTTGTATTTCTACACCTAATACTTGAATGAACTAAATTTTTATAATTAATCCAATGAGACTTTTAACGATTTACTTTATAATTTAATAAATTTATTTCATATACAGTTAATTTTATAAAACCATATGAATGAATTTTAAAAAGACTTTGCGATACATAAACCAAATATATCAAGTAAAAAGAAAAAAAAAAACTAAATCCCTACACTGAGAATCCACATATAAAAGCAAAGTATTTACATTACATAATATTAAAATACATTTTAACTATATCTTTGATTATTTTAATAATTATAAGATATATTACTAGCTTTATAAAAGGTATTACTTAATGTTTTATAAAAGATTAGTTTCTTTATATACTTACAGTTTGTGTTTTACGAAACTCTTCCAAAATTTTCAAAGCCATTTCATAGTCTTTCAACAAATGATATGCCATTGCAAATCCTATCCAAGATGCTCTTTGAGTAGGTCTTAAAATAAATAGTTGATACCTTGTATCCTGTTTAAAAATAAATAGTTTCTTTAGAACTTTTTACAGTCTTATATTAAAACTAAAAAATAAATCATCTAAATTACCCTAAAAAATATCAACTTGATAAGTAGTGGATTTTATTTTAAATTCTTAGTATACTTTGTTATAACGCTTAGTTCAATAACCACAAACAAATATCATAAAATGTATTCATTAAAAAATGGTATAAGATTTGACATCACATAATAGATCAACAAGCTAATACATTGTAACATAATAGTAGCACAAAATGACTAGAGACTGATTCACCATAAATTACTAAATTTTAAAAACAAATTAAATATCAGCAAGTTTAACTAAATAAGATATTTTATTAAAGTAGTAATGCTATAATCAGAACATTTGCTTTTGAGGCTACCTCAAATAATTTCAACAATCAATTTTAATAATGCAATATCTACACATTTTTTAAATTCTGCATATTGTGAAAAAAAATTCTAACACTATCATGTCAAAATAATAACTACACTCCATTCTACATAACTGTAATTTTGCCTTCTGAAAAATTCAGACTGTAAATGTCTAATAAGTTGAACCCTAAGCAAACCAATATTTATGAGAAAAAAAAACTGATGAACAAAACCAGCTATAAGCAAGCAAAGTGTTCCAACGTATCGAATAACTTAGAGTATTAATAGAAGGCTGTGATAAAAATGTAAACATTAAATAAATCTTGTTTCTCAAAAAAAAAGTAACGATAACAGCATTACAATAAATAATGGTAAATACTTTAATTACAAAATTTCTTAACAGCAGTTTAATCAAGGTTTTAATGATTTTCTCTCCCCCATACTTTTGCAATTTTTTTTTTATCAATATATAATCTAATTTGAAAAAAGATAACTTACCCTATAGCCTTCCAAATCTCGCATTTGAATCTGAAGAAGTGACAAGTCCCTAAGAATTTGTATGTTATCCTAAAAGTCAGAATGCATAGAAATAGTTCAATTAGGGGTTTTGTTTATTTCAATACTTTTCTAACGACTTATCTTATTGACATGCATCTTTTAACAAAAAATAAATTTTTCAACATAATGGAACAAACAGAAAATACATAATCCAATATTAACATCTATGTTTAGCACCAAGTGGTATATAACTGACAAAAAAGCAGATATAATCCAAAAGAAATTGATAAAATTAAATTAGAATTTAATGTTATTGGTAGAACATTCAATATTTAAGCAAGTACAAAATTGTACATTAAATAAAATTTTAAAAATGTATAATTGCTTTCATGTATAAAATGCAAATTATAATACAAACTTTACCTTATCCCATTTTAATGCATTCCTATAACATTTAATGGCTTCATCATATTTTCTATCAGATCGCTGTAGTAATCCAAAAACATGCCAGCCTTTTAATTAAGTTAAGGAAAATTTGATTTTTCTACATATGTACATTGATGGGGGAAAAAAATCACAACACCAAGAAAGACTTGTGTTAGATAAACAAAAGTTGGTAGGCATGTTTATACATCTGAAAGATGACATCAATTCAAATTTCATGCGTAAGTGTGGCACTAGTAGCACCACTCAGAGCTTGCAAAACAGGGTTGTTTTAAATGTGTGCTGTAAAGTTTGTGAGTATTATTTGTCAGTTAAATTTGACACATTGAGTTGATGTAAGCCAAGAATGCCTTTAACCCCTTAACTGCAGTGGAAAAGTTATGAAATTCATCCTCCAGTGCCACCGTTTTTCCTAACAACATGCATTGTTACGCAGTTTGTTGAGGGAAAAGAAAGAAAAAGGATAAAATAATAGAGTGAAAATAAAAAAAATCTCTAGAGCTACAATATAATAAAAAATAAATTATATGTGCTGTGATATATCCTGAAACATGATGACGGAAAATAGTCAATTAAAACACACTCATCACTGTCAGACATTTTAGTAAAAAGATGTTCTATTTCGCACAATAAACGAAAACAGAAGCAAAAGAAGAATAAAAAAAGCACGACCTACTCAAACAGAAACAGAAACTGCACAGGTATGACTTTCACCGTTTCAGATACATCCCCTTTACTAAAATCCTATCCCTCTTCTCTGAAATAAGAAAATCCGTTTCAAACATTGGCAAGGTCATTTTATGGCATTCCAAGGCCATGGGAGCAGTTTTCTTCATAGCAGCGCAATGCAAAGGATCGTACTTTGGAAAGGCGTATAAATACGTCGGAGGCAGTTAAGGGGTTAAGAAAATGAAAAAGCCATTAACAGCTTACAAAGTTTGAATGAGATCATGTAATAAGTCTATGAGAAGGTAGATTTTCTCTCTGTGATATTGCAGAAAGACTTGGCCAGAATGTATCCAACTGTGCATGATTGTTGGTAACAGCGGTCAAGGGATGGTACTGCCCCAAGACCAGGTTCCGGGAGGCCTGTGGCATTACTGAGAGAAAAAACCGTCCAATTTGGTGTATGGCTGTGGCGCATTGTACTGTATCTGTAGCAAAAATTTGAACTGAAGCTGGTATCAGAGTGACATAACAAACTATTAGAAATTTGTTACTTCAAGGACAGCTCCAAGCCACAGGTGCTCTGTAGTGTGTATTCCACTGACTAAGCCACTGCCATTTGCACATCAGTGGTGTCAAGTCAAAGTGTGTTTTCTGATGAAAGCAGGTACTGCCTTGGCATCAGTGATGGCTGTGTGTTAGTAAAAAGGAGGCTAGGGTAACACCTACAAACAAACTGTCTGCAGCCTAGACACACTGGATCTACACCTGGAGTCATGGTCTGGGGAGTAATTTCCCATGACAGTAGGAGCACTCTTATGGTTATCCCAAACACACTGACTGCAAATTTGTACATCAGTCTGGTAATTCAACCTATAGTACTGCCAATCACAAACAGCATTCAAAGGAGAGTTTTTCAACAGGAAAACACTCACCCTCACACCACTGTTGTAACGCTAAGTGCTCTACAGAGTGCTGACATGTTATCTTGGCCTGCAAGATCACCAGATGTGTCTCCAATTGAGCACAAATAGGATATCATTGGACGACATCTCTAGCATCATTTACAGCCAGAAATGACTATCCAAGTATTGACACACAAGTACAACAAACATGGAACTTCATACCACAAAGTGATATTCGGCACCTGTATGACACAATACATGCATGCTTCATTCAAAATTCTGGGGGTTATACCAGCTATTAATGTAACAGCATTTCACATTTGAAACGCATTTTCTTGACCTTAACTTAACAAGTGACCTTGAAAATTTAATCAATTAACCCTTCGGTCAACCGTCGCGTATACACGCCATCATGAAACACTCACATTTCTGAACGGCACGTATGTGTCAGAATATTTCTCCTTCTACGGCTAACCGTCACGCTGGTGTGCCACTGGCTCGGAAAGTATGAAGGCTCAGTTTTTGAGGCAATAGATGACATATTACATGTTCACAAGATTTGAGATACTTGTAGACCTGACCTTCTACTTGAAATGAGAAATACTGCTTACATACATGTGGATTTTGATTTATAAACATCAGAGAAATAGAATGTTTCCAAATTGAATGCTTTATCACTGCTTTTGCAATGAACAAATGGTTTTTGTTTATTGTAAAAATGAGTTATTTTCGCCAGAGCATTTGGGTTTGGGTTGGCAGTCAAGTTTTTAATGGATAATTAGATCAGATTAATCCGAGAGTAGTGATAGTGAAAAATAACATTCTGATTGTTTTGTTCATTGCGAATTTAATGATATTGATATTTCAGACATCTGTACACTGATTACATCAACAGAAAATGCCTCTCTATGCTTATCAACAATAGAAAATTTAGGTTCCATTTGTTCACATTCCCACAAAAACCCTCCAAAATAGCAAATGATTTATTACGAGTGCAAGAATTGTAATATAAGGCTCAGTGTAGATTCTCGTTTTAAAAATTTTCATATTTAAAAGAATTTTGAGGAACATTTAGTTTTCAAATGTATAAATATTAAGATTCATTAAATAATAAATAAAATGTAATAATTAAAATAAGTAAAATGTTTAAAAAATTGTATTTAAACAGAAAGTAACTGAAGAACATAAAGTATGTAAATAGGAAATATATCAAACATACGGCATTCATATAATATACAGAACAATATTAAACAACACATTTATATTTTGGTATTTTTATGGATTTAGGCTTAACTACAATAAACCCTCCAAGTGACAATCGTGAAAGAAACTGCCGGCCCTAGCAGTGTGCACGTGTTTGCATCTGGAAGAGTTAAACATTTTAACTAGACAATTGCATTGTTAAAAGTTCATTACTCTACAATAATTTTTTTCTTGGCGTTGTGATTTTTTCCCGTCAGTGTATATATGACACATATCTATAATATACACACATATTTCATACACATACGTGAATAACCTCAACTACCATTTCAAACTTACATGATTCAATAATTTATATCCAAAATAAAAATACATAAAATACCAGTGTATGCAAATGAAATGAGACGATTGTTTTAAAAAAAACACAATAAATTTGCGAAAACTGTTAATATTTTTTATTCAAAATAATATCCATCGCTAGCTACACATTTTCCCCATCTTTCGGGTAACTTGTGAATACCACGCCAAAAAAAAATGATCGGTCTTTTGAGGCCAACCAGTCATCAAGCCAAGATTTGACTTTTTCGTAAGAAGTGAAGTGCTGGTCAGCCAATGCTGTCCTAATGATGCAAATAGGTGGTAATCGGAAGGAGCCAAGTCTGGCGAATAAGCTGCATGCACTAAGAGCTCCCAGCCGAGTGCCTTAACGATGTCCTTGGTGGGTTTAATTCGGTGGCTAGGTGCGTTGTCATCAAGGAAAATCACTTTGTGCTGCCGTTTCTTGTATTGCTCGAGTTTTTCGAGTATAGCATCGTTAAATTAAGTAATTGTTGCTTGTAGTGATCAGTATTAACGGTTTTGCTGGGTTTGAGAAGCTCATAATAGATTGGTCCCTCCTGATCCCAGAAAATACACAGCATTGTCTAGCAGCTGAAGCGATTAGGCCTTGCGGTCGATTTGGACGGCTGTCCAGGGTCAACATATGATCGATTACGCTTGGGATTCTCAAAATGAATCCATTTTTAACTGTCAGCCCAAATTGATGGAGATATGACTTGCTTTTGTATGGGAAAAAGCAACATTTCGCACAAATTTTCGGTTTTTCCTTTTGGGCGATCCAGTTAGCTGGGTGGTGGTACCCATCTACGACCTTTATTATCTTGCCCATTGCTTTGAGCATGGGAAACAGTGCTCTGTCAACATTCAATTGTTCTGCAAGATGTTCTTAGGCTTTGGCCATCACCTTCATTGAGTAATGCTTGCAATTCAGCATCTTCAAATTTTTGCTGGTCTCCCCGCTCCTCGTTTTTCACATCAAATCACCTTTTTAAAAACCACCTGTACCCTTTCCGCATGGCTCAAAGCTTTTCCACCATATGCTTCTACAGGCATTTGATGTGATTCGCAGCTTTTTTCTTCAGATGGTAACAAAAATTAATGCTGTCCACAAATCAGTCGAAAGGCAAAAAAATTCAACTTTTTTCAACACAGTAAAAAATACAATGCCGCTGAAACTCGTCCAAATGTAAACTAAACATGAGTGTCAAAGGTCAAACTATAAAAAAATCATGTGTCATGGTTTCGTATTGTTTGCATATATGCGTGGCGACATCTGTTAGCAATCGTCTCATTTGATATGCATACACCTGGTACATAGGTCAAGCCAAATCATTCCAATAGTAATAAATATTCCCAAATAAAAAACATTTATATATTAACATCAGTGTGAAAACTTCACAAATACAAACATATAATTATATTTTAAAAATGTAACAAATATATTTATACGCCAGATGCCTCACTTCTACCATTAGGTAGATGACAATCAGTCAGACCAAAAACATGTTGCAAGATGCCTGGTCTGTGTCAGCTGACCAAAAATGTAAATACATGTAAATAACTAATAAGTGTGTTTATTAAAATTAACTTATTGTTCGAGAGCCCATTTTAATGTCACCCTGACATGCATGCAATTTTGAATCATAACAATCCAACATTGGTAAGCCTTTCCCTCCAAGTTGTGATGTATGGTTATATTGGCCAAATAAAGAATTGAGTGATTTTTTTTATTTGAGAATAACCTTAAAGTAAAAAATTGCTACCATATAATAAAGGTTTGTAAGTACAAAAAGGAATTTAAAAAAGGATGCAGATATTAATTATGACAAATATATGGGGCAAAATATCAAACAAAATTCCACAACATTTGAGATTAATGCTTCATTGAGAAGTATCACGAAGGTCGCTCTTTACGACAGCAAACAAAAATATACAACAAGGTTCTACTGTAATTTCAGATTACTAGAAGACATAATTAAATGTCTGGTGCAAGGATTCCAACATCTTTTAGTAAAACACATTTTTTCAATGTTTTGGATATTGGTGCTCACACTAACTCTAGTGACAGTTTGTGGTTTATTACTAAGTTGCTGCATATGACACATATCTCAGAATCAATTTAATTCTTACCCAGCAGAGTTTATCGGGCTAAAGCACAAAACCAATGCTCTTAAGAATTTTAGCCCCTTTAAAAAAAATAATAATAATTCCACAAAAGAAATATATTTTTAGGGGATATCACATATATCTTATTTATTAACATTAAAATGTGTACTTTAAATTGTAAAAACAAAACTTTTAAATTTAATCTGAAACACAATATATCACAGTTTAAAAAAGGATACACACATGACTTTTCAAGTCATTTCTAAGGCCTTTTCTAACATATTCATAAGCTTCCTCTTTCCTTCCAAGGCAGTTAAGAGTAAGGCCCTTCATTGCTAATGTTTCTAAATATGGAAAAACAATTGATTAAGACAAAGAAAAAATTCAAACATTTATTATATAAATTTAAACAGCATATGAGCCTATATAACATTTTTAAAATATTTTATAAAAACATCAACAAAATAAAAACTCATGACTTTTGTTTCTTAATAGGACCCTGTCTTGCTGTTTGCTTGACCATTCTGTAACTTAATATCTCGTAACTTTAAAGAATTTGTAAGGAATGGCGTAAGCCTTTATAAATTAGAATCTAACAGATTATGAGTATTAAGTACAGAAACACTTGTTTAGGTAGTAATGTAACATTACATACATAGACAACTGAACAATGATATGTTAATAAAGCACAAAAATATATCAAAGCATTTTTACTTCAATTTTAAGTACTTAAAAACAAACAAAAAATCTCTAAAAGAAGTGACCTTTATTACTGCTGTTTTAAAATAATGATTTTCTCGGTAATAAAATTTAATTTACAACATTTAATTCAATTTTTTATTAATTACCAAAGCTAAAAAAATAATATTAGATTTGAGGACATTAAAGAAGTGATTTGCAGAAATTACGTTTAAATATTCAGCTTCAATAAATTAAAAATAATTACCTCCATGATCAGAAAATTTTGGATTGGTCAAAATTTGTTTTGCAAATTTCAACCCATTTTTATATTGCTTGTGTTCATAACATTTCTGTAAAAAAAAAAAATTAAAAAATGTACATGTAAAAAGTGCAATTTAAAATGTAAAACACATTTAGTAGAATTATAAACCCATTTTATTCATTGTAAAAATGTCAACATTACCAAACCATTCATAAAACAAGAAAAGTAAATAAAATTGTCAACAGAGCAAAAATCAATGCAATTATATATATAAGTAATAAAAATAAATATAAAATCAGATACAGCTAATACTTAAATTAGGATAATAAGATAGCATATAAATAAACATTTTCATGTAATAAAATAATAAACTAAAAAGATTTTGATTTCTAAAACAAACTTGTCTATTAAATGGGTTAAACTCGAATATTTCTTATGCAGTGCTGGGCTAATAAGGAAAAGGTAAGCCAAGTAATCTCAAACCATTACAAAGGAGGTTAAGTTTCCCTATGGGGAAACAGGAACTCCAAAATCCATTCACCTTTCTATTAAATGGTAAAAAATTATCAAATTTGAATTTAAAAAATAATTTAAGTAACAAATACTTGTAAATGTTTATCACTAATGGAACTGGAATTGGGTTGTTTAGGAGCACATGGTTCAGAAAATTCTTACCTCCAGTCATTAGAGGCTGAATAACTTCATAAAACTTTCAATACTATAGTTCATAAATTTAAAGGAATTACTTTGATATTAAAATTATCACTAATGGGGGAATTCTAGTATTATTCTGTTAACTTTTTAAACTCTGCACTGTAATTGAAAGGTAACAAACTATTCTTCGATTAAAATACAAATGTAAGAAATATGGAGTAGGGGGATTTCCGAGAATTTTTTTCAATGACTGAATATTATGTTCCACTTATGGACGTTAGCATTTAGTTTTTCACATGGTTTCAAAAAATATGTGTGTGTGATTAATCATGTTCAAAATTTAGTAAATGAATTTTTAAATGGAATCCTCTAATAACCCAAGCTCAATAAAAAAACTATGGTTTTTTACAAATTTCAAAAAAATATTACGTAATTGGTAGGCAGGAATTTATACATTCAAAGAATTACTACATTTACAGTTACTTATTAGTCTTACACTCAAACAAGAAAGGCAATAACGTGGTAAAAGAACTAATAAATAATCTTTGTATCCAAATTCACAGAACGATAATCATTCAAGCTGAAAAGCTAACCAATGCAAGAAAAAACAAAAACTCATTAAAATTCTTTAACACAAAAAAAATAAAGAGGATAAATATTATTTAAGGCATTTGTGTCTAATGTGCATGATACTCATGAAAACCATTTTTGATCTAACCTTTTCTCGCACTCGAACCACTTTGTTTCATTAGTTATTGGTATACAGCACAACTTCTTAGCATAAACAAGATAATGTGTATCTGGTCTAAATCTAAAAGACTTAGAGCAAGATAAAGGAACAATGAATATAGGTACTTCTATACAGATTCTAATGGTTCTGCTTCTGTACCTTTGTGCAAACATAAATATATAAAACCCATACAGCACAACAAAAATCCATCTATATTTAGTATATTTCTGAATAGATTCAAAATAATTTTTTGTGTCAACAGAGGTTGATATGATTCAAAAATCTGTAGCAAATCAACTCCTCCCATACTTTCCTTGTACATTTTTATAAGATTTGGCTGAGAAATATCAATTTTCTTCCTTTTTTGTGCTTTACAATATTTTCCAGTTTGGGTAAAAGGATAATCATTGAATGATTGGATGGGATAGTATAGTTACTACACCATTGCCATCTCATTTATGAGACACTTCAAACGTGCTTTAATGAAATGTTTTCTCATCTATATTGTAGAAATTTCAATTTTATTACAAACATCTGCAGGCAGAACAGGTTCACAACTTCTTCATTTACATCTTCCTTATCAGTCAAATGTCCATTTCTGGAGGCGGCAGACAAATGTCGATACAATACCTTCATCTAATCTATTGCTTCTTACAGTCTGAAATAGTTTTGAATGAAACATCTGATCAGAGTTATGTATTTTCACTGACTGAAGAAACTTTGAAAGATTAGATGAAGGAGAAATCCCTATCATGGGATTCACCAATACAAACACTTCTTCAAGTGAGTTATAAACATTTATCAACAGACATTTTTTCTGCAGCAACTATAAGCACTCCACTTTCACCCATAGGGAATGTGACAGAAAGGAGGCGAGAGAAGGATAAAGGAAAATTATGAATTACATCACAAGTCATGTTTTCTTTTTTTTTTTTACATGTATTGATATTTTTTAATTTTAGCCCATTCTGAAATTTTTTTCCTTTCTTCTATATAACTGTAATCAAATGAACTTTATAATGTTAAAAACTAGAGTTTTACACATGTCAATGTTCCACTTATAGAAGATCCAAATTTCCTACTTAATAGTTTTTCTAAAGAAAATCTTATTGAAAGATAACAGCCTATTAGCAAAATAATTATTTATTACTCTTCCAATTAATAAGACAGACATTTATTAAATTTTGAATTTTCTTCAACAAAAAGATTTTAAAAAGCTGAATTTGATAATTTACATTGGGACACTGTATAAGCAACATTTACTTAATACTAAAAAAATTATCCACATATATTTCCTTCCTAGATAATATTTATGCAGAATTAAATTGTACATTTCAGAAAATTTTTAAAGGCATATTAAAAGGAAGCAGCTTGCTCACCTTGTACTTGTAACACTAGGACACAATATAAGTCAAATTCTTTACACATAGTCTTATGCTTGATACCTAACATTTTTCTTCCTTCAAACTTTTAAATTTATTCTTTTGAAATTTTATCCTTTAACATAATGAACTTCTAAAATTATCAATATCCAACACCATGCACATACACTATTTTTCAAAGCAAGTCCCAAACTTGAAACACACAATGATCATTAAAAATGCACCTCATATTAAAATCTTAGTTCATACATTAGAGGAAAAAGATGCTGCCATAACTCCAATGACAACAAAAATTCAGAAAGTTGATGATATATAAAATTGCTCACTAAAATAGATCCAACCCATAATGTGCACTTAAAATGTATAAATATTTTATAATATATCATTTAGGTACTTTATACTATCAATCAATTTAGCTAAATCAAAAAGACATTGTACGTAGTGCTGTATCATATGCATGAACAATACTACTGTGTTTGTACTTGCTCGCAAAGTTTTCACTATTTGATGCATATCACTGCATTTAGTGATGTCTTTTCAATTGATGAATTGGTTCATAGTATAAGGCCTATTTGTTTCCAATTTAACAGATAAAGTTAAATATCAATTTTCAATAATGATAGAAGTTTTTAAAAATTACGAGAGATTTACATAAGAATTAGGCAAAAAATAACTGTTCTGTAAGACATGATATCAAAATATAACATTAATATAAGAGTATTTCTTAATCAATGAAAAAAATATTGAGTTTTAATTCCATTATTTAATACAAGGTAAAATTGGCCTTAAAATAAATGTTACAGTAACATTTTTTCAATCCAATACTGGTGCATTTTTTTAAAGAAAACACTAACATTTAAAAAACATAATAAACATTTTATTAAAACATAACTTTGCTTTCTTCAATTTTTCATAAAAATAATAACAGCTTTCCATTATCAGTTTCTTGTTACTCCACAAATAAATTTTTTTTTCAATTAGAAGATTTAACAATGCATTTTTAAAATATTTCTTTCATCTAAAATAACAGTATTATATTGAAAATATGGAATATTCAGACAGAACATCAATCACAATATATATAGTCTGATGCATAGAAGGAAATCTGTAATTCTTACCTTACTAAACTATAGTAATTATATAATGGCTCATCCAATATGTGAAATATTACAACTAAAAAAGACAGCAATTGTAATTTAACTTAATTATGTACTTAAAATTATTTTTGAAGGAATTAATGGCCATATTATTTAATACAGATAGTATAATTTGAAACATCGATCAAATCATTTCAAAATACGCAAGCGCTATGATATATGAAATGTACAGAAGCTGGAATATGTTTAGCAGAAAATGTAATATATATTTATATATAATGTATGTCTTAATTATTTTTCCTTATTCAAACTATGCATTACATCTTTGCTTATATCATTTTTGTGGAAAATTCAAAATTGATCCAAATATGATTAAAAACTAAGTATTCAAATTGTAATATTCAGTAATTTAGTCATATAATGCTGAATCATATTCATCAGATCCTCTAGTTAAAATAAAATGACAATCTCTCTGCAAGCGAGATTTCAAGTGGGAGGAGTTGATTGCCATGTGATTTTTAAATAATATTTAAACATTTCCAGATTGACATTGCAAGAGATCGATCACATACGCACAGTCACTACGACATAAATTATTCTACCATCAATATTTGTAAAACTGTATGACTAACATCCAACTTTTCCCGCTATGGTATGCAATCTGATGCCGCAGTATAACTTATATTTATGTCTCGGTGGAAAAGTTACATTAAGGTCAAAACTTTTGTTATGAGCTTACCAAAATGCGCTTAAATAATGTATTTTCTTTGGGAGGCAAAGGTTGACTCGGCGACATTACAGTTTTCATGCAAGATGTGTGAGTAAATTAATATTTTATTGTATTTATTTTTAGTACTTCCACACCACACTCCTAATACAACCGCGTGGTTCGAACCAAAATGGCGTAGATATAAACCTTCAGCGAAGTTGCCAAGCTTTAAAAAATTATTTGACAAGAGCGGAACCGGAAATAGTACAGTTTCTGCTGATAATGTTCTGATTTATAAATAATAATAATAATAATAATACATTAATTTCTGCTTATTGTAAATTTTTCTTGCATAAAATAAAATATACACGAAAATTAAATCTTAATATAAATTTTTTTTCTGTTTATCTCAGTTGGATCAAAAATTGCATTGCGTTTTAGTTACTAACCGTTACAAACATTAATGATCTTATTAAACTTAGAAAATTACTTTTACATCGATTGCAAAAAGAAAACCATTTCTTCTGTCATTATTAAATATTGAATCTCGAACAATATTGCAATATCTTGTTTGAAATTATTTCCATAGAAAGCTTGATGAAGTGATATTTCAACATTATATTGTAATTTATTTAATATGAATTGAGTTAACATATATATATATATTTCATTTGGCGAAAATATGTGATCCCATACTAGTACTTTCTATGAGGATCAAAATTACTTGAAGAAAATGCAGTAACAAATAACAAATGGACTTCAATCCAATACCAAGATCAGATTTAGCTGTGGTTGAATATTTTTTTATTTTTATTTTTCAGTAGGAAAAATACAGTTCATAAAAACTTTTATCCAGAAATGTAAGAATAAAACGTAGATTGATTATGAAAAAAGTAATGATAGCTAAAAGTTTTAATTAAATGCTCCATAATGATAATTGCTACAGGAATATTTTTTTCACAGTTTTTAAAAATGATGAGCAAAAACATACAATGGTGAATGGAGAGAAAAAGAACAGATTGGGATTTTCTTACGAAAGCAGTCTTTATAATATTTAGTTTTGTAGAAAAGTACATATTGCATTCATATCATTATGGTAGAATGTGCTAAGTATAAGGAAGTGGAAGGGGTAGAGCCTCTGTTAGAGCACATACTTTACGGAAAGAGATTTTAATTACCTAACGTTTAACAGAAGCATTAATGAGTAAGGAGACAAATGAAGAATGTCTTTAATAATAGAGAATGTCTAATACTTTTTAAATTTGTGTGGCAATTCAACTTTCAAGGATGTAGCTTGAATGGAAAAAAATTAGATATGACTGAGCTGTTCTTACCAGCAGTATAAATTTTATTATTTCATTGATTTTTTTCAGTTGGAGCATTGGATAGCTTCTCAAGGAAACAACAAGTTCCTTTAGCTCTTTTTAATGCAAAACGAGTGTAATTTACCCTGTTTCATGCATATTTTGGGCTGTGAGATCCATTACATTTGGAAAAGCGAGTTCTGAGGCTCCAATTTTCAGAAATAAGCTAAAAAAGAGGACTTTTTCTTTGATTATTTTTACAGTTTTACAAGTTTAAAAAAATAACTTAAATATAAAAAATATGTATATATGATCAATAGTATACTATTGACAATACAATCAATAGTATACTTAAACCGGTTTCAGTAGGATCCGAATTCTTACTAAAGATCGACAATGCATAAAAGTGAAAGTATTAAAAAATGACAGAACTTTCCCTGAAACACCCCATACATCAGTACATGCTTAAGGGGTGTTGGAAACCTAAAATCTCCTTCATATGACAATTTTGAGATTTTTACATTTTCAAATTCATTTTAACCTTTCTAAAAATACCTTACTTTTAAATAATCTTGAAACTGAGCTACGCCCATTTAAATGGTGAAAAATGTAAAAAAAAGTATTGGCGAAAAATCTAAAAAAAAGTACTTTGTTTTTACTTAAAAGTTGAATGAACGATGGAAATCAAAACTTTTAATCCAGAATTGTTAAAAAAGTGTTTACATGGAGGTACACAAAATCCCAATGAAAGTGTAAACAACGTAATATGGCCTCCTGTACGGAAAAAAATATTTGTACAAACAGAAGAATTATCATTGAGTACATAGGATGCAATTTCATCATTTAATATGAGAAATGTATCAAAACCAGAAATTTTGAGAAAAGTTAATATTGAGCCTGGTTACTACACGGTACAGGCAATGGAGCGCCTCGACAAACAAAGAGGCTGTTAAAGGCTAAATACTCACGCTTACAAAAAACAAAGGAAGTTAAGGAAAACAAAGACTTAAAAGGAAGAGAGAGTATGATGAGTTTCAAAAAAATATAGTTCATTTGGAGTATGGGAAGGAATGTTTTAATAAAAAAAGTAATTATATATTAAAGTTCATTTATCTCAAAATGTAAATGTTTGATGTTCGATATAACTTTTCTCGGAAAATAATGTGTTCACATGTATGTAAGTTTTTTATAACATATTTATAATGATGGCTAATATATACTGAAATAAGCGTTTTGTAAAAGACTCAAAAATTTATTTTTTACAAATTTTTTTATGTGAAAAAGGGTTCAAATTTCACTATGTTTGATAAAATATTTTATAAATTATTAAAATATTCAAAATTAGATAAAAGCTCATTTCAGTATAAGAAGAAAGGTATACTTTAATTGTAAGAAAAATTTCAAACATGTACATATAACAGATTTTGAGAAAAGGTACGTCGAAAACGACCAATTTAACATTGTCGGTATAGAGGTTTCCGACTCCCATTAAGACTCATTTTGCTAAAATTTTAGTCACTAGGGATCATTAATTTTTCCAAATTTGTGTTCAGATACATTATTTGTGATTTTGTGTATCCGTGTGCTTACGTGTGTGTTTGTATGTCTGTGTGTGTGGGCAGTGGCGTGACGTACACCCCGCATCCCCCACATCACGGGGGAGGGCCCAAAGGCTATAGTTTTGCAATACTTTGTAAGATCCGGAGTAGGGCCCTTAACCTGACTTTGCAGGGCCGATTATTTCCGTTATGCCACTGCGTGTGGGTGAACTTTGATAATTCTTCAGAAAAAAGGGCCCTGTGAAAAAGGACACAAACAGAAAACCACAAGAGTAGGAAAATAACTATTGAAATAAAATATAAAATCATTGAAATACGAGAATGAGGTATAAGCATGAGTGATCTAGCAATTACGTATAAACCTTTCACATCAATGATATGCAGTATCTTCAAGAACAAGGACAGAAGAAAATAGATACTTCAAGAAAATCTAAGCAACACTTACGTATTTTCTACGGTGATTAAAGGTTAATTCTCATAAGGGTAAGCGAAAAGATACTGCAAGGCGACATAATCAGCGAGAGCCTTATTTGTACGAATGCGAAAGCGATTTTCGCAAACCTTTTAAAGACGTCAGTATCATCAACAGTCATTAAAAAGGTATTGGAGGTGAGCTTTGGGTGGTTCGAGCAGGGGCGGCTCTAGGGCCGGACAAACCGGACCCATGTCCGGGGCGGCAAACTTTAGGGGCGGGATTTGGACTGAATTTGAAAAATACTTTATATATATAGTATAATAAAATAATAACTGAGAATATATAAATAATTATATATAAGTGTGTTATAAATAAATTCACATAGATGAGTAACGATTATAATTGAAAGGACTACTGAGTTAAAAGAAAACTGGGTTATTCTAATTTCAGTGAAATTATTTTGTATACACATGTATCTATAGTTACAGTTAAGAGATGTGGATTGAAAAATTTTATGTTTAGATTAAATCGAAATAATATTGTAACACGAAATATTTTTCACAAGAGAACTTCCATTTCCGGAATGAGGCATTGCACAACCTTCATTACTGTTCCCAGTATTAAAAAAAATGTGATTCATTTGTTTTGTTTATTGTAAATTTTGATTCTTTTTTTCTGAATTATCATGTTAAATAAATGTAACAGGTGTGGTTTTAGATTTTTTTTTCTCTCTTTTTTTTTTAACACATCAAGAGAAATTTAGTAATACTATTTTGTAATTATATTCATAAAAGTAACTGTGTTATTGCTGATTGGAGTATCGAAAAGGCATTTTATAAAAATTCTTCCAGAATATTTAACGTGAATTAGGTCAGTAAAAGGGGAATTATTTGGACGTTTTCAACTTTTTTGATGTAAAAAGAGATAAATTTAGTAAATTGTTTTAGTATTATAAATATACTTCCAAATGAGATTACATGAGTATATGAAAAATATTTCGAAATGACATTTTTTAAAGAAGCTAAAAGACAGAATTTTATTTGACTGAGAAATATGATGCATTGCAGTCCATTTTTTGAGTATTTTTATTAGTGTTAATTTTAGTGATTATAAAGATTATTAATTTCTAGTGTGTTATATTAATAAGATTAAAATGAAAAGTATTTTTTCTGTGTGTGTTGTATAAGTAGAACGTTTTTCTTATATTAAGAAATATGTAAATTTATTCTATATTTTGTCCGTGCTATGTACAGATGTATATGTGGGTTTGTTGAAAATATAAGTTATACATATAAATATATAAATTAGTTTTTCCTAATTTTAATATTGAAAAATATACTTATCAATTCAAAAATATAGTTATCAATTCTATATAGATATATTAATCATAAATCAATACAATGTTCAAACGAAAGTAAAATAATGACTTTTTATTCTTTGTTTTAAATTTACGAAAAGATTTTGTGGAAAATCTCACACACATCGCTTTTTAATTCAAATGGGGCAATTTTTGATGAGTTCAAAATTTTTGTATGAAAGCAAAACACTCTATCAATTATCTTTATACTTTCCCTACTTAATTTAAGTACATTTTTTTGAAAATTTTAGGATATCTGAGGGAGTGGGTAAAAAACTATCTGGTGCTTGAAATAAAAGAAAGCGATGCAAAAAACAAGCCCACAATTAAAAGACAAGCTGGAAGTTTACTGAACTGCTTACAAGGCACCAAAAAAAGGAAGACAGTTTTGAATCAGAATCAGATTTAGACTTTCATAAAGAAGATGTTGCAGATGAAATAAACAGAACCGATAGTGGCTCTTCTCTTATAGGATCTCCTCCAAGCAAAACCAAAGATCACAATACTTTAACGATGATATTTAGTTAAGATACTGGTACTTGGCTACCTATTCCATCAAACGCCGATAGATGTTTTTTGGTAAAAGGACCCTTCAAGCCATTGACAGAGTGTAAGTTTCCTCATCACGACACCGGGGTCGAAGGCTAAGCTCACATTATTATACCAGAATTTTTTTTAAAAAAAACAGTGAAAAGGTTATGCGTAAATGGTAAGACTACACCCCAGAATCATAGTCAAAGTCAAAATCTTGGATTGAATTTAGTCAGCGATATATGCTGTAAAACAACTGACAGCGACTCGTAAGGACTTATTATTGCGGAGACTAATTATTATTGAGAGGTACTTCAACGCAATGTAGCAACATTAAAAATACTTTCTCAAAATTTTTTAGCCCTTCGTGGTAAGAGTGATAAACTATCTGATTCCAATAATGGTAATTTTTTACAAATAATTCAATTACTTGCTAAATTTGATCCAATAATGGAGGCACATGCTCAAAAAGTGCTAAGAAACTAAAATACACTTTATAGGAAAAAATATTCAGAACGAGATCATTTCTCTTTTGCATGAGAACATTAAACTACAAATTGTTCATAAAATTAAACAAGCCAAATATTATTCTATAACTTTGGATTGCATTCCTGATGCCAGTAAGATCGAATAAATTACATTTTTGGCAAGACATGTATATATTGAAAAATTTAATTCTAATGAAGTTACCGTTAAAATTAATAAGAGTTTTTTAGGTTTCCTTCCAGTTGAAAGATAGACTGGAAAAGAGTTTTCACATTTAATAAAGAAACTTAAAAAACTGGGACTAAATTTGCTAGATATACAGGGGCAGGTCTACGATAATGGAACCAACATGAGAGGCGAGAAATCAGGGGTACAATATAGAATTAGGATGTTCAGTTCACGAACAGTCTACGTATCATGTAGTAGTTAAAGTTTAGTCATTAATGACATAGTAAAATCATCCTTGAAGCCTATAATTTTTCTAATACAGTCTAAAAAATTTATTTTTTTCATCGTCAACTTTTTACTGAACCATATTATTAAAATATAAAGTTCATTCAAATGAAACCTGGTCAGTGCGTCTAACTTTGCGTTACACGTAAGGTGGCACCACGTAACTGCGTGTATAGGGGCACCATCTATCGGTAGAGATACTGACGCGTGCGCAACGCTTGACGTTTCATAGCGATAGTGTGGTTTCACGCCTAAGAGAGGGTGGTCATACACGTTATCGTCCACTACTGAACATGCAGGCCAGTAAGAAGGAACAACGAGGAGTGATTTGATTTTTAGCGGTGGAGAGAGTAGGAGGCCATAAAATGCATCGACTGATGAAGACTGAGTACAGTGTGTCGTTCAAGTGTTATGGAATGGCGCAAGCGATTCATTGAGGGGCGCGAGTGAGGATGAGGGAAGACGATGCTTGACCTGGACAGGCGCATCGTGTCATCACACCGGAAATAATTGCGGAAATGAATGTTTTAGTCTTGAACGACCACAGAATCACCGTGGACGAGATCCATTGGTTACTGAGTATTAGCGTGGGCACCACTCACACCATAATGCATCGACACTTGAACTTTCGAAAAATTTGTGTACAGTGGGCTCTTCAGCAACTGACCGCCGAACAGCGCAATACTCAAATGACGCTGTCTTTGAATCATCTGCAACATTGTCCTGAGAAGGAATGCGTCTTTCTGTCACAAATTGTCTCTATTGCTGAAACACGGGGTCTCCATTTTGAACCGGAAAGCAAGCGTCAGAGCAAGCAGTGGAAACGTGAGACTTCACCACCTCCAAAGAAATCAAAGGCCCTGCACACTAGTTCTGGTAAGGTCATTATGTCCTTCTTTTTTGGCCACAAGGACCCACTGCTTGTCAAGCTCCTGGAACGGGGAACCACCATCAATGCCCATCGTTAACAAGCCACTTTACAGAACCTTAGATGAGCAATCAAATCGAAACGCACAAGCATGTTGTCCAAGGACGTTATTCTCATGCATTCTAATGCCGCCCACACACGCCAATGCGATGAAGACGATATTGCAGCAGTTTCGGTGGGAAACGCTGGAATATCTGCCGTACAGTCCACACCTTTCACCGTGTGATTTTCATGTTCTTAGACCTCTAAAACGAGGCATTCACAGACATTGATTCAATATGGATGACGAAGTGTGTGACTGGGTCCAGGCCTAGATCAGACCGAACTAGCTACTTCAATGATGGAATTGACCGGCTAGTGTTGCAATGAGATAAATGTGCCAATAGTTTTGGTGACTATTTTTGAGTATCTGTACTGTGTATAACTACATTTTTGAGTTAATAAAATCGTTACCGTTACTTTTCACTAGTGACTGAATTTCATTTGACTGTCCCTTATATATAAAGGACATAACTTTAAAACCACTAAGTGCAACTAGTTGGGAAAACCGAATAGAGGCTATTAAGCCCTCAAGGCATCAATTAGTAGGTATTTATGATGCTCTCTTTTGTGTTCATAATAATGCTGAAATTGGCAACTCTATAAGAGATGAGGCCTCTAGATTATTATTAATATATATATATATATATATATATATATATATATATTCTATATTAAACAATTCAAGTTCCTATGCTCCATCATCATTTGGTATAAAATCTTAAATTGCATAAATCCAATAAGTAAGCTATTGAAAACAAAAATATTACGATCTACCATCTGCTATGGAACTCTTAAGAAATTGTAACTCTTAAGGTCTTTTTAATGATCTTCGATCGGATGTGGCTTTTGATAAAATGGTATGTGATGCAAAAGAACTGGCCGATGAGATTGATATCCCTGCTATCTTGGAGATGACACAGCCACGTCACAGAGTTCGACGCAAAAATATTTTGATTACGAAGCACGAGATGATCTAGTGGAAGATCCTAAATTAAAATCCGAGATCATTTTTTTACAAATGACCAAGCAATTTAATTTAATGAGTACCCACAGTAATTGTTTTCATTTTTTATAAAATATGTATGATTTAAAAGAGATGCCCCTAAAAATATAATAATTAAAAACCGTAAAAATTTAGAAATGATGTTGACAGACGGAGAATCAGTACATATAAATGCGCTTGATCTAGCAGATGAGATGTTAGCTTAAGCTTTATTAGGCGAAAAAGAAAGCGCAATAGAGAAGTTTGAAAATTTATTTCAGTTTTAGAATTTGCACCAAATCTTGCTATAGCATTAAGAATTTTATTTTCTTTGCCAATAAAGCGTAGCAAGCAGAGATAGGAGTTCCTCAAAATTAAAATTTTCTCTTACGGTCCCCAACTCTTCAAGATAAATCAAATGGCTTACCTACATTGGCTATAGAACATGAAAAAAATGAACAAATTGATTTAAAAGAATTTCATCAGAAGGAGTTTTCAGAGTTAAAAGTCATAAAAAACACTTCTAATTTTTTGCTTATTTTGTTATTTGTTTCAAATTTGTTTTATTTTTATGTTTTAGTTTTTAATAAATACTTATATATATATACTGTTATGCTGCCTTTTTCTTTGCAAGAACAATTCAAGTTTTATAAGCGAATATTTATGAACAATTTCTATATTTTTTAATAATTTTTTTTACTTTGTGGAGAAGGGTGGCATTTTTCATTTTGTCCCGGGCTGCAAAACTGCTAGAGCCGGCCCTGGTTCGAGAAGTCATTGGTAAGAACCAACGTTCTCAACATTGTAAGATACAATGAATCAACAAACTGTAATACAAAGACTTCAAGAATACAGGTAATGAGAATACCTTCAGCAACAAGTTTTTAATTTTGATCAAACGATTCTCTTCTTGACAAAGATGCTGAAGCTATTTTATATAACCGCAGAGGTGAATACAGTATCCGCAGCCCGAAGTCAATGAAAGACCGTCTAACATTTTTTTTTAATGCCAATGCAAGGGGTCACTTGAAAATGAAACCGCTGTTCGTTTATCGTTCAGAAACTCATAGAGCCTTAAAGAAGCGTAAAGACTAGAAGAGTAGGCTAAATATACAGAGGTGCAAAAAAAAAAAAAAAAAGGCTTGAGTGAAATGAGATCCTTTTACTGATTGAATTAATGATGTGTTTGACTGAAGCGAATCTGTCATTCTATGTCTTATCGTTATTGAAGGCATTGCTGACCATCATGCAGACCTACACGAGGACCTTGAAGAGCTTAAATTTATTATAATCCACTTTCTGTTTTTAACTACACTCCGATTCTTCAGCTTAGGGATCAGCAGAATATTTCTAACTTTAAAAAACTTTACACTACAACATTCTTAGAGCGTTAATTTGAGGTGACTTAAGGGAGAATCTCATTGTCAGAGTTTTCTGAAAATATCACTTTCACATCGTTGTGGTTGATGAATTTCTCACTAAATTTTTAATGCATTGTTCTTAAATTATTGAATTTGTTAGTGCATCGGGCCATGGGGCTCGCGGGCCCCAGCTTGAATATCGCAGCACTAGACGGACTAGAGGTGGATAATAATGATATCGGGGGAGGGGGGAGATGAGGTTGTAGAAGAGCGCTCTTTAGAACCAAACACCGAAGGTCTTTTTGACTGTGTTTCCCAGCAAAAAAACTGTAAAGAGTTTTTCAGAGTAGAAGAAAACAGCAGGGTAACAGCAAAACAACAATCATTCGTCAGAGAAATGATAAAAATATGGAAAAGTTCCACATCGTACACATTGATAAGCATCACCTTAATAAGGCAATGACTATGCACGCTTAAAATTTATTGAATGATATAGCTGTCACATTATTCCAAATTTTGAAATATTGGCAAACAAAAATGCATTTTGGCAGCTTTCTAGCAAAAAAAGAATTAAGGTATACATAATAAATAATAAACTAACTATTTTAATTCTTTTTGTCTTTCTGAAAACCGATTTAAATTTCTAGTCTGGTTTATTCCACGATAGAAGAAAAGTTGAAAATGATCTACTTTCTTTTTAATAACGTATGTAGTATTTCTTTGAATATACAATATGCTCTAACTTTTTGTATCTTTTTCTCGCTATGAAATGCGTTAACGATTTTTATGTTAATTTATACTGGAAAAGTTATTTCGCTTTATGAATGTTTCACAAGATTAAGATGATTCTAGAACAAATTATGCTCTGTAAGCGAGGCTCCTGTGTATTTAATTTTCAGTCGATTTTTCATTTTTCTTTTTTTTCTCTGTGTAATATAATTCCTTCATTTTTGGGAGAATTTTGAGTTTCATTTTCGAACTATTGGGAACCTTTGTATTTTTATATAACCAGAATAAATTCGAAAGAGTAAATATATGAAAAAAATACGCACAATTGATTACTTAATTAACGTGATATTTCATAATAATCACGACATTTGCAATAAATTATACAACATTGAATATATAATATTAAAAATTTAAATCATCTCTAAAAACATTTCATCAATTTAATTGTGATTTTCATCTACACTACTGGCCATTAAAATTGCTACACCAAGAAGGCGACATGCTACAGATGTGAAATTTGAACAACAGGAAGAAGTTGCTGTGATATGCAAATGATTCACTTTTCAGTGCATTCCGACAAAACAGGTATCGATAGCCACACCTGCAATGTGTTTAAAAGAGGAAATTGTTCAACCGGTTTCACATACACAAATTGCATTTGAACGTTGTTGCCTGGTGAAAAGTTGCTGTGATGCCTCTTGTAAGAAGTAGGAATGCACACCAGCAGGTTTCTGACTTTGATAAAGGTCGAATTTTAGTGTACCGGGATTGCGGTTTACGTATGGCCCATATTGCTGCTCGCGTCGGTTGAGATCCAATGGCTGTTAGCAGAATATGGAATTGATGGGTTCAGGAGGGTAATACGAAATGCCGTGATGGATCTGAACGGCTCCCTATCCTTAGTAGATGGAAAGACAGCCTTGTTACTCGCATGACCTTAATGGATCGTGCAGCCACGTAATGAGCCCTGAGTCAAGAATTGGGGTCATTTGCAAGACAATAAGTTTCTGCATGAACAGTTCTATGACGTTTGTAGGAGCATGGACTCTCAGCTCGGAGACCATGACTGCGACTACCCTTGACGCTGCATCATAGACAGGAGCGTCTTCAATGGTGTGATAACCGACGAATCTGTGCGCACGAATGGTGAGACGTCACTTTTTCAGATGAATCCAGGTTCTATTTACAGCATCAAGATGGTCACATCCGTGTTTGGCGGTATCGTGGTGAACGCACATTTGTAGCGTGCATTCATCATCGTCATACTGGCCCATCACCTGGCGTGATGGTATGGGGTGCTATTGGATACATGTCTCAGTTACCTCTCGTTCACATTTACGACACTTTGAACAGTGCACGTTACATTTCTGGTATGTTACGACCCGTGGCTCTACCTTTTATTCGATCCCTACGAAACCTTATGGTTCAGCAGGATAATGACTTACTGCAAGATGCCAGTATGGTACGGACCTTCCTTGATACCGAAAATGTTCGGCTGTTGCCCTGGCCAGAACGTTCACCAGATCTCTCGCCAGTAGAAAACGTCTGGTTCATGGTTGCCGAGCGACTGACTCGTCATCAAACGCCAGTCACTATAGTTGATGAGCTGTGACATCGTGTTGAAGCTGCATGGGCATCTGTACTTGTACAGGCCATTCAATCTCTGTTTCACTCAATGCCTAGGCGTGTAAGAGCTGTTATTACCGCCAGAGGTGGCTGCTCTTGGTACTGATTTCTTAGGATTTATGCACTCAAATTTCTTGAAAATTTAATCACTTGTTATTTCCAGTGTAATATATTTGTCCTATAAATATCATTTTATTATCTGCATTTCTTCCAGGTGTAACAATTTTAATGGCCAATAGTGTATATAGTATTAGAAGCCAAATTTTCTACATCACAAGTTTCAGCATAAAGTTTTTATCACCAACTCTTTTTCCCAATTATTTTTTTGGAATCATAAATTTACTTTTCCTACATTTGTTTTAGTTTTGCTTTCTGGTGTATACTAACCCATTAGCTACTACAATCCCCTTTTGGGAATTTTGGAAATTTACTTTCACCACTTGTTATAATGTAATATAATGAAATATAAAAATTAAAAAACTATATTAAATATTTTAAAAACAAAAGAATATAATTATACCCCTGCCAAACTTTTTGTGTATATATAGTACATAGTTTATCCGGCCAAAATTGTTCTACAAAATTTGGCAGTTAAGGGGTTAATAAAGCTTTCTTAATTACCCTCCCGTTTAACTATTGGTATCTCACAATAACCTTAAGAATATAAGCCCATTAGACAGGATCCTACACCTGTGGTCGATAACTTTTGGAAAGAAGAGCCAAGTTGTAAGGAAAACAAGATAACTAAGGTATCAAAGAGTCATTTATACAAAGAGCCACATACGCGTGAGCAGGAACAACACCTACTATCTACACTGGTGTGCAAAACTTAAGCAACAGGTGGGTTTATTGCCATAACTTCACGAAAAATCATCTGAGAGACATGGAATTCTGAAATGAGGAAGAGTATTATGTACGTAAAGGATGACGAAAGCATCGGCGCTGAAAAAGGAATACAACGCATACGGTATGGAATCAAACAAAAACAAGCTTTATTGAACGCATAGTATCGTGACTCATGATTGTCTATCCAACAGGAAGAACAACAAGCAGATGTTCCTTAATATGGTATATGCCCTCCCCTTACTATAATGGTTGCTTTGCACCGTCTCCGCATACTCAGAACCAGCTGGTGCAACATTTCTTGAGGTAGGAGTGCCCATTCCTCAATCAACATCTGTTTGAGTTGTTGGTTGTTCTCCAGATGATGTAAGCGTGTGGCAGTACGTCTCCCCAAAGCATCCCACACATGTTCGATGAGATTTAAATCTGGGGAGCACGCTGGCTAATCCATTCGAGTGATATCTTCACTTTCCAGCAGCTCTTCAACAGCAAGAATGCGATGTGGCCGTGCATTGTCATCCATAAAAATGAAGTCTGGGCCAATGGCACCTCGCAAAAGACGCACATGGGGAAGAAGTACCTCCTCACAATAGAGATCTCTGGTTACAGATCCTCTGTCAAAAATGTGAAGCTCAGTTCACCCGTTCAGCAGAATGCTTCCCCAGACAAGAACTCCAGGACCACCGTAACGGTGTTTTTCCTTGATGTTGCTGGGATAAAACCGGGTCCCGATCTCTCTCCAAATCAAAACGCGTTGAGAATCGCTTCTGGTACTGAACCGACTCTCATCCGTAAAGAGGACATGACTCCATTGATCAGTTGTCCAGTTTTTGTGCTCTCTGGCCCACTGTAAACGGTGGCTTTGGTGGCCAACTTTCAACGGGAGGCAGCGTTCAGGACGGCGGGCGAACAGGCCCCATTTGTGAAGGCGTCTGGCCACAGTAAACCGC
>BMAV01001630.1:268117-283750 GCA_019973955.1 Trichonephila inaurata madagascariensis
GAAACGAAGAAAAAGGGGGGTTGACGGTCTCGGCTCCAGTTAAAAAAACCCTAAAAAAACGGGGGTTTCGTAATGGTGTCAGGGACGCTGAAAACACTTGTATTTACACAAAAGCATAAAATAAAGAAAAGGAGCATTTCTACGAGATAAAGGCAGTAAAATAAAGAAAAAACAGCATTTAAAAAAATCACTTACCTCACTGTTCGCGCTCTCATTTACACATGTGACCATACAAATCTCACGGCAAAACATGTACCAATCCACCACTGTGTTTTTATTAATTTTTAAATCATTCACTACAAACTCATTCATACTCTTGCCAAACCAATACCTGGTGTTAATCACAAGATCACACAAATACTCAATCTATCACTAAACCACATACCTTTTCTTACACTACGACACACAAAGTGGGGATTCTCTTTCGACTGCACTCGACAACGCCATTCAAAACCATCAATCGTACCCTTTCGTTCAACCAAACACATATCCTTTTTACATTTCGGACACTCATATCTGGAGGGAATTAATCCTTCTTTCATAACCCAATCTAAAACAGCCTTATTTCCTTGTTCTCCAAGCAAAACAAAAAATCCTGTGGTTGCCTGACTTTCAAGAAATTTTCTTTCGCAAGCCATTCTAACAACCGGTGCAAAATCAAGCCAAAAATTGGAACACGTGGGGAAGAAAATAAGTGCAGGGGTGAACTCGACGTGTTGCAGCAAGCAGGGTCAAAGTTGAAAATGGATGATGTCCACTTATCCTCTGGTTTTGGCTTGACTGGTTTTAGGGTTGCCATATTTTAGCCACCTGACTGGACAGTCTGTAAGGGTTGCCATATCGTAAACTTTATCGTCAAATTTTTTGTTGCCAAGCAGTGTGCTTAGCTTGGATCCACCCATTTTATCAACTTGTCATGGACAATCTGTCAGGACATTTTAACATACATTCAGCAATTAAATGCCCTTTACTCAGATTTTGAAACTAGGTTTAAGATTGCTTTTTTTAATAGTAATACCACAGTAGACAATGAATTCATATAGTCTCATTGAAAAAAAAGTCATTAGTGGAGTGGCCGTAAAGATCGCCCTTTATAGTTGGGAAAGACCAGAAGTCATTAGGAGCAAAATTTGGTGTGTATGCAGTATGGAAAATCACTCAATATTATTATTTTAAAGAAGTTGCTAAGTTGGAAATACCAATAGCATGGGCGTTGTTTTGATGAAAAAGCACTTGTCAAGTCTTGTTTGGTCGTTTCTTATGCAATGCCAGAAGGAAGTTTGTTGTATGTGCATTACCTGTAACAGTTGTACCTTTTGGGAACACAATGCTTGAGGATTACACCTTTGCAGTCCCAAAACATGGCCATCATAACTTTCTTAGCAGAAGCTGTGACACGAAATTTTTTTCAGTACCTGTGAATCAATGTGCTTCTATTGTGAAGACCAGTGTTTCATTCTGGGGTTAAAAAAGGGAATCTGTGTCTCATCCATTGTCACAGCTGATGAGAAAAGCACTATTCTGTTCTACATCAAGAAGAAATCGCCATCCGCATTCTCAGCTTATACAAAATAGACTTTGCAGACCCTTCAGAAATGTCATTTTAAAAGGCAATATCACGCTCACTAAAGCGATGGTCTTTCATTGCAACTTGTACCACACAAGCAATCACGGCCTCCATCTGGCGGATTTGTAGTAAAAGCTGCTTTGGTTCATTGTCACATAATTCTCAATCTTTAAACTTTCACAACCATGAAAAAATGCACATTTTTTACACTCATGACACATTCATCACATGTCTCACTTAGTTGGTGATGAATTTCGGTGGGTGTTTCGCCCTGAAACTGGAGTAAATGATCGATGACTCTGATCTTGTTAACCAAACTTCACATTTTAAGTATATGAACCATTGTTTATGGTATTCATGCCATTTCTGTTACTAAAGATGAAATATTTCCCATGAATTTTCCCATTTTTAAAGCATCTGCATCTTTCAACTTTCACAGCAGAGAAAAAAAATTTGGAGACCAAAGAACTTGCATTTTAACTCGTGTAAAAAAAATGGTACCTAAAAGTGTTCTCAGTACATCAAATTGGATATCTTTCCTGAAGGTGTTATGTAAGTCTTTTGAAGACTTTCCTCTCACTTTCCAACTATTTTTCATGTTTTATTACTTAACAAACATCTGAAATTTTAGTGTCATGACTGATGTGAATTATTGCTTTAAGTTTCTTTTTTTTATATTAAATGAAAGAGGTAAGAAAGTAGTGCTTGTGTATGTGGATGCTTGTATGATTTTATCCGACTATAAATATCCAAAATGTAGTGAAAGTATTCATTTTGCACTAGAAAAGGGTACAGTTATTAGCTTTGAATGGAGATGTCATAAGATAGGTAGCAAAAATCCTCTCATTATGTTTAAGTAGTTAAGAAAGGATATATGATCAGTTATGAGACAAGATTTGGGTTTTATTTAATTCTGCTATTTATGATTAAGGTATCAAATGCAATTTATTGCATCAGTATTATTTTAGCAAAATTGATCATTTTTAAAGTATTATTTCATGCATTTTTGCAATTTTTGGTGAAATGTATTCTTGTAAGTACTTATATATTTCCCTACCAGCAATTTATCACCAAGATTGATTGCATTCTATAGATCAGTGTTTCTTAAACTAGGGGTCCTGACCCCAAATGGAGATGAGTGACTTGCATCTGGGGTGGGCAAAAATTTTAGGATTTTTAGATATATATTTTTTATAAAATAACTTGTTCATCATTAATAATAATTTGATAGTTTATTTATAGATTCATATTGGAGTATTGATCAAATCTAAGATATATTAAGGAAGTACTTTGTCCGGCAATATCAGCTGTTATTCCAAGACTTGATAACATAATCAAAAATCAAGCACATACTTCCTGCTTATACTTAAATCTTGCAATATGCCGTTGTTAATGGAGGTGATCTTGGAAGTGAATGTAAAATGACTGTAAACATATTATAGTTTATGTATAATTTACCATGTAATTACTTTTTGTAATGTTTTTATTTTGTTAATTAAAATTTCTATATCCTTATATTCAAAATAAAAACTTATTGTGGATGTTTATTACTGCATAACAATAATATACTCTATATATAACATTTATAGAAATACCCAAGGGTGTGTTCTTATGGGATCGCCACTCTGAAAAGTTTTAGAACTCTTGCTATAGATTAATTATCAAACATATAAGTTATGGCAACATTTTCTGGCTCAAATAAAAAATTTTCCAATGTCATGGGGTTAAAATAGAAGTTTCATATTTTCACATTTAAAAAGTATGATTTGTATAAGAATATTAATACTTGTATATTATCTCAAATTTGAATTTTATATAACTAATCTTTTCATGATTGTCCTTTCATTTTCTCTAGTAACTTCCATTTATATTGAATTAAAAATTTAAATCTTTGAATTTCCGTTGAAGTTCTAAATTAACTTTTGTTAATTCTGGAAATATTTGTTATATATTTTTTAATACTTTTTTTCTTCTAAATTTGTATGGATTATAGAATGTATCTTAATTTTAAATAAAGCAACTAAAAAACCTTTTATTTGCAGAAAACTTTTATAATCGAATGAAGAGTCAACTGAATAGTTCTGTTCCATCTATGATTTTTACTGAAGATCTTAAAACAGTTATTCATACTTGTGAAGATAATCCTGAAGACATTGATTTATGTGTTCAAATGATGAAAAGGTATGTTAAATTTCTGAATTACTAAAAATTGCCTTTCTGTTAACCCTTTCACAACATGTGTGTCATATATGCACCAATCTCAACCCCCCCCCCCCCCTTATCGGATGGTAGTGCACTGTAGAACCAGTATGAAACATGATTCATTTGGAGAGGATGCAGATGTGACACGCCCGTCTGTACAATGATTTCTGTTGATTATCTCGAAAAGGTTAAGATTGTCTTTGTCAAATGTATGAGAGCTTAAACTAAATATAGA
Source organism: Trichonephila inaurata madagascariensis (assembly GCA_019973955.1). Taxonomy (NCBI): domain Eukaryota; kingdom Metazoa; phylum Arthropoda; class Arachnida; order Araneae; family Nephilidae; genus Trichonephila; species Trichonephila inaurata. Next base: position 272,122 of record BMAV01001630.1, read on the forward strand.
ACACATTTTAGACAGAAAAATGTTGCAATTTTCATGAAAATTAATTTTTTTTATTCATACATCTGTTTATAATATATTTTTAAGCTTTTAAAATATTCCATCAAATTAATTTTTCATTTTAACATATAAAGGGATAGCTTATTTAGTCTGTGTAAGAGATTATGAATTCATCAATATAGGAGATGTGAAATTCATTTTAGATATAAAAAAAATAAATCGTTTGGTAAAATAGGATATAATCTTAATGTTTTATAATAAATAATGAAAATCAAATCATTTACATTTTATTGTAATAAGTCCTTTCTTCCTCAGTGGCATGACAGCCCATTGTAATAAGTAGCTTAAAATAAAATCTGTAACAGGTTTTAAAATATAGAAGTTCATTTCATTATTTTATCTGCAAGAATATTGTGAGTTGCTTAAAGCTGTATGAGTTTGACACTGGAATATATGGATTGAATGATAACATTAAGTTAGCAGGTGTATTAAATAATCAAAGGTGTTTTCCAGTCTACAAATGTATGGTGTATTTAGTAACATTTTTGACCCCAGAAAGTGCCAGAAAATAAAATACATTTATTTGGATATATAAATAAGAATATTAGAATACCACTACCACAGTTTTGCAAGAGGTTAAAGCTCAATATCTGCTGGCAAAAACTTTCGATTGAACAAAACGACTATCAAGAGAATGAATCTTATCTGTTTATCAAAACTCAGTGCCAAGGTATTATGTTATTGAAGAAATATTGTTTTAGAAAATATGGGAAAGTTTTTAGTGCTTTAAATAGAAAATTGATTTTTAAAAAAGTATCAGTGGATGGAAATATCATTAAACGGAAAGTTTTATCATATTTCCACACTACATACAACTGAAAGTCTTATGGAGTGTTGTTGGGACAGCCAAGGCCTGTAAGGTGCTATTAAAAAAGAAAGCTTTATGAATTTACGTATAAAAAAATCTTGAATAATTGAAGCCATCAACTAGTCACTGCAAGGTAGAGTAGTTTTTCTTAGTGAAAGATGATTATGTGTATGCATTTTGTGTCTAAAATTTGTACAATTTAATTTTTATTGCTTTCTTGCACAGTTTTTCAGATTATATACAAAGTCCTTTATTTCATTTTACTTGGCTGTTCGATAGCATAGGACACATCACTATGTACAAAATCATGTATTTATTGTGTAAAAAAGAGTTATGAGTACTGCACTTTAACCAAATAAAAAATTTATATTGAATAATTTAGTTTTGTAGAAGAAGGGAGGGAGCTTTCACACGCATTAACTTACTATATTTTATTTGAACTGTATGTCTTATATTGATTGCATCTAAAAGCAATATACATTTGAATACAACACTTTTGTGTTTCATGTATTTAATTTATTTTGAAACCTTTCTAACAAATCCATGTTAATTGGATATATAATTAAATAATTTACTTATATCTTTATAAACGAATTTGAAATTCTTTTACTAAAGATGTCTTACATAACTATGTCGTTTAATAGAAACTAAAAATTTCTTTGGATTAAACAGGTGACATACTTTATATCATCATATATTAACAATTTTAATCACAGAGATAATGTCTCAGCCTTGCTTTTGCCATGTCTAAAGTGTGTTAATTTTTTGAAATACTGATTAAGTCATGATTTATTAATTGGACTGTTTTTGTTAAATTAAACATCCTTTCCATTCTTGGAATTTGGTGGTGTAGTTGATGTGCAGACCTTTTCACATGACTAATGTTTTAAGTGATGTATGTGAATGTTTTATTACCGTATTTTCCTGTATGTAATCTGGGGATTATATGTTAAAAAAGTTTCAAATTTCGTTGTGCGTATTATACTCCGCCGCGGATTATCTGAGAAAAAACATTCTCCATCAGAAGAGCTAACAATAAAGTTTTGAAAGAAATGCCGTTTATGTTTTCTAAAATAAATGATAGATGACGCTTTCGTTACTCGGATGATGTTTTTCAGCCATAACAAGTTTTTGTCCAATTACATTCAAAAACGAATTCGATTCCTCGGAAGGAAAAAACAGTTACTAGTCACTGGCGCCATTTCCAATTTTCTCTTGACTAGAGCTATTACGTCCTTTGAAAGTTTTCATCATGTTGAAGCAAAAGCGTGTAAGTTACACTGCAAACTTCAAGTTCAGAGTTATAGAGAAGGCTACCAAAGTCGGAAATCGGGAAGCTGCAAGGTTTTTCAACATTGTAGAATTGAATATTCGTTTGTGGAGAAAAAACAAGACCAACTTCGAAAATTGTGATCGACGTTAAAGAGCCGATCGTCGAGGAAAACCTCACTGGCCAGAATTAGAGGAAGAAAGAAAGAAAGAAATGGATTTTAAAAGAAAAAGACAATGGGAAAGCAGTCTCGATCTTAATTTTTTTGCTGTTAACTTGCAAAATTAAAAAAAAATAAAGGTTTTTTCCACTTGGAATGTTTTGTTTAACAACTCAAAACATAGATGGCAGTAGCAAAGAATTTTTTTGTTTTATTGAGATTATTGTAAAAAATATTATCATACATATTTAAAAAGACATTTCATAATTAAAAAAAAATTTTATGTACAATTTTTTAATTATATTTTGTATTTTTTATCTTATGACACTCATTATTGGCAGCTTATATTTTGGATTATTCGCCGTAAAAACTGCCGCTGCGGATTATACAATGTTTTTTTTACTCGAAAAAAGGGCTTTGCGGATAATACGCCGCTGTGGATTATATGCAGGAAAACACGGTACTATAGCATATTTCATTCAACAAAGTTGAATCTGAAATATCTTTGTATGATATAATAAATATATAAAATTTGTGCATTTCTCTGTTAGACCTCCAGTTTATTGTAAAAGATAATTGATAAATATTTCCATAAAGTTATTGAAAGAAAAGTAATTTGTAAAATCCTAACGGAATGCACACCCTTGACGACAAACCAAAAAAAGTGCCAAGGCAGAAGGAGATGGCGCCAAGTGAAAATGATAATGGCGGCAGGTGAATATAGCGGGACAAGGTGAATGCATAATGAAAATATGTGAACAATACAAAAATTAATCAAATATATTTAAGATAAATAAAAAAAACAGCTTGCTGATCTTTTCCGAGTGGAAGGTACAGCATGATTTTAAAAAGCCTTCAAGGCCCCATTGCTAAGCGAATGGCTGTGGGAGTGCCGCCATATATATCTTGTGAGGTAATGGTCAAACATACCTTCAGCATGGCTGGTATGGTTTTGAAGAAAACGTTTGATTGCCGACCATGTACCCTCAATAGAATTTGTGTGATCACCAGTATTAGGATCCTTAAAACATACTCTATGATTTACCACAAAATGTTTAAAACCCTCATCTGACAAACATTTATATGCTTTCCAACAATCAGAAATATTCCTACTAACAGGCAGGACCCATTCCTTAATCACACAACAATTTCTCTTTCGTCCATCATTCAACCACTCAAAATATATCCGTTCCTCTTTCTATACTCCAAACACCCATTGTCCATTCACAGGCTTGCCTCTTCCATGCTTCATTTTCCCAAACTTACTCCTTCAATTTTCACACTATCATTCACAATCACATTCATTCAAACCTCTCGAAAAAATATAAACCAATCAACAACTGTATTTTTATTCAATTTCAATTCATTCACAACATAATCATTCATACATCTTCCAAACCACATTTTATTTACATGCAAAATATCATACATACTTAACTTACTATTGGAAAACCATGAATTCTTATACTTCTGCAAACACCATGCACATTCGCACCTTTTTCTCGACATCTCCATTCAAATCCATCCAAAACAACACTCTTTCGTTTGTATAATCCCACTCACTCATTACATTTAAGACATTTCATAATTCAAAGCAATCGATCCTTTCGTACACCATTCAATCAATTTTTTCTTACCTTTCGCATTCAACAAAGTAAAAAATTCCAAGGTATACTCACTCACACATGCAGTCGTACTTCCAGCCCGATGCCCAATGTCGAAATTTGAAATGCTCACCAACAAAATGGCAAAATACGAAAATTTCAGAAATAGTTAGATTTATCATATCTAGTGTATCAAAGTAGAGTTACCCAAGTAGTGCAATTATCGCCAATCAAAATAATTTGTGCGAAGGATGTAGGATCCAACCTATTAATTACTATTACTTCTTTTAATGGCTAAATGAAATTGTAAATATTCTGAGATATATACATGCAATCATTGTTTATTATTGAGCATTGATAGATATGTTAAATACATAGGGTTGTATTTGATCTTTTTCTTCCTTGTAAAATAATTAGATTTAAATTTTATTTTTGTTCAGGTTTCATAAACAAAATGAACAGCTGCGTTTTGGAACCTTTATTTTTGGCCCTGTTGCCATGCGTCTTTTTTATTACCTAAAAAAACAAGACATGATGATTGGTTTCTATAAAGATCCTGTAAGTTTGATTTTGTTTTAAAATACTAGTTATCTTCGATACCATCATAAAATATTTTTCTAGTGTTTTATTAAAGTATTTATATAGTTCTTTAAAAAATTATTTTTAGGAATTTGAAGGATTTTTCGACCAGTTGAAATCTTATTATTTAAGTATGGACTTATGCTTCAAAAATGCCATGTATCAGGAAATAGTTGATGCATTTGAAGTTTTAAAAACAAAACAACTGAGTGAAACAAAGTTTCCACGTGAAGCAGTAGTACTTACAACAGGAGCATGTTACAAATTAGTAAGTGTAGTATTAGTGAACCATGAACTGTGTATGATATCTAAATTACATATAAAAATATTTTTTTTAAACTCAAAGAATTTATTCATATACTTTATTACCATCTTTTTCATGTTCATTGACTTAGTATATAACATACTCAATGAAAAGTAGATATTTGTTTTATTAAACAAAGAGATGAATATTACATCTTTTTCAAATTTGGTGTGTAAAGTATAAAGAACACTTTTATAAAAAAGTAATTTTGTTAAATTTTAAAAAAAAGAGTGGAAACACTTTTTTTTAGTTCAACTTTGAGTTGCCAGTGAATTCATTTTAAAAGGGTTGCATTAATCTAATTTTGAGTTCTGTTTTACTTATAGAGACTTGTACGTTGCAGTTTTAAGACTTAATTCTACCAAATAATAATAATCTGCAAAAATATTATAATTTTTTATACCGTGTTAAGATCAATTAGATTTATAGGTGCCGCCCATCGTGGGTAGTGTTCGTAACTTCTATGCCATTGGGCATGGGTTCGAATCCTGGAGAAGGCATGGATGTTTGTAAATGTATAGTGCCTTCGCGGCATGTGGATACTCTAAATATCCATTAAGCCGCAAGTCCTCTTGTGTGGTTGGCGGAAGGGGAAGAGAGGTGAGAGGCCCTTAACCATTGGGGGTGGGAGTCAAATTGCACTGTCACTTGTATGGTGCTTAAAGCTGTGCCTAACAACAGGTGTAAATGTAGTCCTTTACCGTGATGAAATTTAGTGGGCCTTTTTCTCATGTTATCATCGATCAGGTGTCATAAGTACAAAAGATTTAAAGGTAGCCAAAGAAAACTCATGTTAGATAATCAGAATTTTGATTTAATTTAGTATTAACTAAAATTTTAACTTATTGTAATAACATTGCATCAAAATGAGTTTTGTAAAAAATAAAAATGCATTGCTGTTTTGCCATCTATTGTGAGTTTACTTATAAATAGAAGATTGTTTTAATGAAAAACAAAAATATTTTCTAAATGATGCCTTGAATCATTTATTTGGTAATCTCATGCACAACAATGAATAAACCTTGGGATGGAAGAGAATAAATGTAATCTCTATACATTTCGAACTTTACACTTAGGCAATTGTAATTCTATACATAAAACATTTATTTCGGACAAAAATTATTTTAATTAACACATAAAATGACAGCTATGTGTGTTAAAAAAACTTAAAAGTTTTTGAGCCTTAAAGTAGTTTATAATCAAAATTTATTCTAAGTAAATTTTAAGAAGCATTTAATTTCTCCTGTAGAGATCTAAACAAATTTTTTTTTTTCCCTAATGGGCTGCATAATGGCAACTACGCCTTTGCAGACACAGCAAGTCCCCAAATGTGAGAGTCATTTTATGGTGTCACTATCTAGTGACAGCTTTCGCTACCAAATTTGGACACTTGAATTAATTTTAATCTGAGCTCTCATTGGATGTTAAATTTTGCTGAGAGTACCAGAGCCAAATATATCATTTACGTGTTATGTAATCATATGACATGCATGCCTACAATTTCCACGCCCAGAAAATCTATAGACTAGCCAGGATTGAACCCGCAACCTTAGGCCTCTGAAGCAGGCATGTTACTTCTCAGCCACCAAGCCTACTGATGATGTGTTATTTGTATTGATTCTTTAAAAATTTTTATGCACAAAAACAGTAGTGTAAATTTTCCCCTTTTATTGAATTTTATTAGTAATCAAACATTTTTTTGAGATTATATTGATTTATTTTCTTGTGTTGTGCTTATAAGCCTGTTTTTGATGCTTTTTTTTTAAGCTAATTTTTAATAAGTTATGTAATATTTGTTAATTGTAATTTTTTTTCATACATTAAATTACAAATTTTTTAGAACACTCCTGAAAGCTTCCAAATAGCAACAGACTTGGTCACCCAAGCTCGTGAAGCTAGAGTTAATATTTTACGTAAAGCTTTAGCCTTTGTTGTAGCTCTTGCTTTAAGACAAGTAAGTTTCTTTTATGTATCAAGCAATTAAAAATTTTGAATAATTTTATTTAAATGTTACTGAAACACTAATAATTAAATATAAAACTTTTCTGTTTGAAAAAATAATCCAATGATTTTCAATTGTTTTTCATCATATTTTAAAGTTTCATTTGCATACAATTAATCAAATTAAATGAGAATTGTTGAATAAACGTTTGTAGATTTTTCTAGTTTTGGTGTTTTACATTTTTTTAATGAATGGATGTTTTATTTTTAGAACAAACCAGATATTGCTCTTGAAATTTTATCCAGCATAGATCGATTCAATAATGCTTCTGCAATCAATTTAAAGGTAAAGTATTTATGTTTAAAAAAGAATTCTGTACTGACATTTATTTTATTTTTCATTCTTGGAGGAATGTTTATATTTTTTTCAATTTGATTGTTTGGCCCCCCCCCCTTATTGAATGTAAATATAGGAAAAATGAAACTTAGGGAAAAGATATTAAAATTTTAATTCTTCTGGTTAGATCTTTTCCGTTTTTATAATTAACATGATCGTTTCTGAAAGTAGATGAAATATTTTTTGGATTTAAAGAGCTTTTAACATATTCGTGTATAACTATTGATTAGTATATTAATTACAGATGTATTTTTTAGATTGCAAGTTGAATAAGTAAAAATATGTAGCAAATATTATTATAACACATCAAATGTTCTGTTGTGCTTAAAGTACAAAAACAAATTCGTAATGTATATACTTCAGGCTATCCTACATACTTATTTGGTTTCGGCAGTCATTGTTATAAATTTTTAAATTTCTCTACATACTCACCTCTCCAATTAGCACATTAATTTTATACTGATTTTAATTTATTCAGCAGTGTTTGTTGCTTTTTGAACTGAATTTTTAATAAGAATACTGCATTCTAAAAATGTATGTTTATTTCAATATTTTGAATAAAAAGCATTAGAATTACTACTTAATGAATGTCTAGATGTTTTCAATAAGAAATATTTTAACATCTATGATAGTAAATTAAATTTGCTTTCTTTTCAACAGCTAGAAGCATTGGGTCAGCTTGGAAGACTTCATGATGCATTTGATATTTTACGTCGTGTAACTGATCAAGATGTACCTGTTCAGTCCAGAGTTCGTGGAGAAATATGTCAAACAACAGTAAGATTATATTAAATTTTTTGATAAGTTATCGTATTAATCAACAAATATATGTTGAGGTTATTCAATCTAGCCAAAATTCTTGTTGAATTGCATACTTTCATTTCAAGACAACAAAAATATTATTTCTAACTTACCATCAAATTGGTAGTCTTACCAGATTGGCATTACATTCTACTTTATAATTTCTGGTTGAATACATTGCTTTCTTTATCGGTTAAATGTTTAACAATGCATATTTATTTTTGTACTATAAAAGATCCTTTCTCACCTCAATTTCTTGTTGTATGTGTTTACTACTATACTTGGTTTAAAATCCTCATGGAACTTTGTGTATTGTGCATAGCAGTACATGTATATATGTGTATGTACTTTAATCATGATTTTGCTAGTTATAATATTTTTAAATGATTTATTTTCTCATTTTAATATTGTTTCTTGTGAGTATTAGGTATCTTTCTTATTTAAAATTTCATTTTTTGTATTGACGTATCAAGGGTATTAGATCTAAAATCTAGTGTTGTGCATGGTAATTGGATGTTTTTTAGAAAATTTTATTATGTAATTGAAATATATACAATACAATACTAATACAATAAAATTAAAAATCTATCCCTATTTACTTAAAAAAAAAGTAGAGTTTTTGAGAATTATATAGTTTTAAAAGATCATCAGTGTCTTATTTTACTAATTTTAATTTTAAAAAAACCCCCAGAAACAGGGTGGCTGTTTGGAAGATACTTAAATATACAGTTATTCTATTGATTATTCCCCAAATAATTTTTTACATAAAATTAGAAATATATAGAAGAATCTACCCGGTCTGTGCTTTATTTTTCTGACTTATAGCAATCCACCACAGTTTTATTTTTGTTAATTTCATTACTTGTAAAAGTGAGATTGTGAACAGGGACATACACAGTTCCACACACCAACTTACAAACTTTTTAAAATGATTTATAAGATGCTTAACTTGGATTCATTTATTGGAGTTTCTCAGAGCTATATGAATGGACTAAATTCATATGACGTCATAATCACATGATAAATGAAAAACAAGTGTTTCTAGCCAATCAATTTATAAATTAATGTGACATCATAGTCACATAATAAATGCAATCATGTGTTTCTAGCCAATCGGTTAAAGTCCTTCGTTGTTGCCAACTTTTTCTTTTTGCAGAAACTTTCTTTTATAAAAGTTCATGTTTGTCAACAATTATGAATAAACAAAATATACTTGATTTGAAAATACACGTATAAAGTAAAAATTATTGTTTTGTTTTTTTTAATTTAAAAACCTTTTGATGGAATTTTTTTTATAATACTTGGACATCTTTACTCAATTATGAAACTTGAAAGTTTATCTAAATTTTACAAATAGAATAACAAGTACAATTAGTTTGATATTTGTTTTGAATTCAATGTAGAACACGTGTTTCCCTTTATCATGCGTTTGTCATGAATTTAGTCCATTACCATGGCCTTGAACTTGAGGTTGGCATTGCTTGTGTCTTGTCATCATTTAGAAAGTTGTTGTATGAATTTTTGAAGCCATTATATTTTGCATACTATTGTATTTTGATGAAAACTATTTAAATTTATTTAATTATAATTTGAACCCATTATTGTTATTATCTATGACTGTTAATTGATACTAACATTTCTTATTTATATATCTAATACAAACTATTGATTGTTCATTTTAAATTTGTACATTTTTGTTTTAGTGGTATTAACAAATATTTCACATACATTAGTATTATTTTCCAATAAAAGTTTACTTGGAATTTTTTAAAGATCATACTTTTTATTCAATAATAATAGTAGTAGACTGAAATATACAGTCAACTATACATCAACTTGAAATTAATAATTTTTTGTTTTACTTATAGTTAGATTCCATTCAGAAAGCAGTAGACAGTGCTGCTGATAAAGAACTAAGTCACATATTTGAACAACTATGCAGATCTTTGAAAGAGAGTAATTCTATTACTAATCAGACAGTCGATGATTTAGTGTCCTTACCTATTATACCTAGACCATTCCCAAGAGACATGGATAACTTTTCTGGTAAGAAACTATTAGGTATTGTCTGAATTTCAAAATTATGTATATTTTAGAACAGTGTGGCTCAACCCTTGGGTTGCATGTAGCCCTCTTATTAATTTTATTGGAACTTGCCTTTCTCTTTGGATAAAAAAAACAAACATTTGGTATAAACTGTATGCTCTTACTGTTTTAATTTTAAAAAACAGATAAATCATTTTAGCAAAAACTATTGTGTAAAACAGTCATTGTGATGCAAAATAAGTGGTAATGTAAGGAAATTCCATTTTTTAAACTGTACATGAAAAATGCCATGCATAGTGTCTTAAAAAATTTGAAGCTGAAGTTAATTGGACAGAAGCATTTGTTTTGTATTGCAGGATGTAGTTTTCTAAGCATTTCACTTTTATGTGCCACATTGACAATTTACATGCCATAAGACCCATCAGCAAAATGCTGTTGTTCTCTCCTAAAGCTCTGTATGTATCATTTTGCGACACATGATTAGTGGCTTGACTTTTATCTGTGTTGGTGAGGACTTATGCTTCCATTCCATTGATGGCCGCGGTAGCAGAGTGGTATAGGTATCGGATCATGGCTTGCCTTGTCGTGAGTTCGAGCCCAGTACCACTAAAGACCCGCCGTGTAGGGCAGCGATGCATGTTAAATCTATCGAGAGCTGAAACGTCCTCCCGTTGGTGTGGTGTGGTAGTTAGGAGAGGGGGGGTACCAGCTCAGGTGTTGTCCACATCACTTGACCATGGTTCAAAATTAGGTGGTCCATCGCCAAAAACCCTTGTGTAGCTGAACAGTGCAACGTTAATATTCAATCAATCCATTCCATTGATTGCAGTTTGACACACTCAGATCTCGTCACTAGTGACGATCCTGCTCCCCTCTTCATTGTACCATGTCAGGATGTCTAGATCACTGCCCTGACATTTCAATCTCTGCTACTTTCTGATTGTGAGGTACCCATTTGGCACACAGTTTTTGGAATTTTAGTTTTTTAGGCACAAAGAAGCTTGAAAATCTGAGGAAATTCCTGGGAAGTGTTATTGTGGTGAAACATGTTCTCCATACTCTTTGCATAAGCTGCTACAATAAATTATCTGCTTGAGATTGCCATCCACTTCATTTTTTACTGTGTACATTTTCATATCCTTCATTTAACTGCTGCTCCTATTTTCTGACCAAGGAACTGTTCATTGTATAGGGTCCGTACACTTCACAAATTTGTCTGTGAATTTCACAAGCTTTGGTGTTCCTTATATTGAGATGTCAGTTGACCAACCCTATTTGATATGTATGTTACAGGACACTCGATTGTTTTAAACTTTTTAAACTCTCGCCAAATGAGTGCCACATAAATCAACAATCCGAAAATGTCTTGCTTGCCAATTACTTGGGGGAGGGGCACACATGTGCTTGAACTGACAAGCACAGCTTTTCGGCATTGAAAATGGAATATGTAACTTACTTTCTGTATTATCCTCATAATGCAGCACACTTCCCATCTTGTCAGCAGTTGAAGAAAGAAAAAAATGACACACAATGTAGTATATTTCACAAAATAATGTTTGATTTCAATAAAATGTTTCAGGACTAAATCCCTACTGTTCCCTAAAACCAAAACTTGCACTATCCTGTAACTCTATAGATATGGAAGTGAATGAGGTACTCTGT
>BMAV01001630.1:286254-296489 GCA_019973955.1 Trichonephila inaurata madagascariensis
GTTCCTTCCTTACCTTCAGGGCTTGGCCACAGCCATATTTCAACAGGATGATGCGCGACCACATGTGGCACACATTGTCCAAAGGTTCTTCGTCAATCACCAGGTTGAATTGCTTTCCTGGCCGGCTCGCTCTCCGTATCTTTCACCGATAGAAAACATGTGGTCCATGGTAGCTCAACGATTGACCCAGATTACATCCCCAGCTGCCACACCAGATTAACTTTGGCAACGTGTGGAAGCTGCTTGGTCTGCTGTACCCCAAGAATACATCCAAAGTCTCTTTAAATCAATGCCGAGGCATGTGGCAGCGGTGATCTCTAACAATGGCGGCTACTGATTCTGGCAGGAACCACACTTCACAGAAGTGTATAAATTTAATCATTTGATACTTGGTCAACATGTTATCTACAAAATAAATTTTGTGCTGTCTCTTGTCTTTCTTGGTGTTGCATTTACGGTGGCCAGCAGTGTAGATAGTTCAAGAACAGATATTTACTGTTAGATTTTTTTATTGTGCTATGTCTTCTACTGAACCTGGCATCTCGTACTTAGAGTTACGTTATGGAAGCAGTATGACCTTTCATATCCAGTTTTTGGGTTGTAACTTTCTAAATATATTTGTGAATTTAATATCCACTTTAAAATTGTTTGAGTATTAAAGATTGGCTGTGTGTTTCTTAAAACTGAGTAAGGTACATAATGTAATTTAAAGTTTTCTTTTCGGAGTTCTAAGGTGTAGGAATTTCATTTTTTTAAATGTTTTTATTTTTACACTGAATATATAATAATGGTTGAACCTTTGAACGTGTTAAGCTCCTATATCTATTTTTATAAGATCAAATGCATTTTTTCAAAAAATTGTTGGTTACATTTCATTTTGTACTGCTTAATATGAAGGGGTGTAGCTACTGCCAAAATTAATGATAAAGGGGCCCCAAAATGTGTAACTACAATTCCACACTAACAAGAATTCAATATCTAAAAAGGGACCCAGAAGAAATCTTGATACAGGGCCCACTCAAAGCTAGCTACACCAATGTTAATATGTCTATTATATAATATATATTCTCGGATGGAAAAACTTGCAGGTCAGCGCTTTGTTTTTATTTAACTTTTTCCAGCTTTAATTTTATTTGTTTGCATATATAGTTTTAAATTCAGTTGATACTGCTCACATTTTATTGATTTAAGAACTGGATACTTCCAAATTGAAAAGAGCATTAGATTAGTTGACTAAGGTTAAAAAAAAAGTTGATTCATATAATGAATGCTGGTATTTCTAATGAGAATAATACTAGTAAATTTGCTTCCTACAATCCATCATCAGTTTATTGATCACTAAAAAGAAATTGTACTGATCTAAATAAGAGTCTAAAATATAATTGATTTTATTTTTTCTTGGATTTCTCTGTTTAATGAGCTATGGTCTTAGAAAAATACTGGGAAATCAAAACGAAGCCTTTTTTTCCCCCTTCTTCTCTTGTTTTGAAATATTTTATAAAAACTGAGATTATATTAGCACTTTTTCCAAGTCATGAAATGACTGATTATAAAAAGAATACTACGAGAATTATCACAAAATTATTTGGATACTGAAATGTATTGGGAAAAGATGGTAGTCTTAACACTAGATGAATCTTTAGAATTCCATGGAACAAAACTTGATTAAGAATTTGCTGTCATTATGAAAGAATTGGCACTAGAGAATGTGAAAAGGGCAGCCACAAAAGAAAAATTTTGTTGTCTCATAATATCATAGACAAAAAAAAGCAAATCGTATGAATAAAATTTGGAAGTGTTACATCGGCTTCGAAGATGCAAATTTTCATGTTTGTGCATGCAGTTTGTAAATACAGTGTGGGCTGGATCGTGAAAAGAGATCCAGTATAATGCATTGGTGTCAAAATATTGGCACACAATATATAATAAATATAAAAATTTCTCCCAAAATAGGGAAATAGTAGCAGAAAAAAATTGTTAAGTGTCGGGACATACATATTAAATTTTTCGTGTTCTTTTATATATCGTCGGCCTAGTTATTAGAATGCGTAACTCCACAAAGAAAACTAATTTGATATAGAAGTGCTGCGTGCCAAGCAGCCATCGTTATGGAGTCCAAGATCTGTTTTGAAGAATATAGGAATAGATTAAAAATAATGAATATTAATATAATAAAAATTATATATAATAATATTATGTAATACCCTAGCTGGTATACCCGTTCTTCGCGTGGGTGAACTGAAAAATTTAAACAGATTAAAGGATAAAGAAGTTTTTAATCAGTTAATTTTACGTGAATTGCAAATTAAACAAAAAAAGAAGCTTTTTGCATATTTCAGCTGAACAAAAAAAAAAAACATGTTTGTTAAATTTTAAGTCTGTAGATCTAATAGATGATAAAAAGGATTTTTTTATTTTTAACTCCCCGTAACTCTTGTGGATCGATTTTTGAAAACACCTTCCTCAGCTGATTCCTTCTCAGCAAAAGTAAAACAGTTACAAATTTTGTGTAATGAACGCTTATAAAATAGTGTAAATTTATATCTGTAAGTGTAATACGTTAATATTACTTTCTGTTTGGCATAATTCTTCATATGTAATTTTTCTACACTCCCAAAGAAATACAGTACGGTAGTTATTATTTTTATACTTAAAAAATGCAACACCTGCCTATTGAATTAAAATTAAAGCGTTATAATTAACTACTAACCACAAATTATGCAAATTTGTCCAAATGATGTAGTGTGAAAGACAAATTTTATCTAATTTAAATACTAGAAGCGATAAAAGTAAGTTTTCTTCTGAAATAAAAAATGATTACACTGATCAAATCAATAAATTAGAACCGAGCGCGCACTGTCGCCTGGCGTAGACAAAATAAAAGGGAAAGTTTTGCTTCACGTATAAAAGATAAATATATGCTGTTGTGGGCTTTTTTGCAGATGACAGAATTTTTTCCTATTTACTTGACAATTATCTTTATATTTTGGACACTTCATACAATATCTATAAATTATAGCCTATGTGTTATTCTGATGTATAAGCTATATTATATTGTAAAGTTTAAAATCCATTCAGTTCTTTTTGCGTGAAAGAGGAACAAACATCCATACAAATTTTCGCGTTTATAATATTAGTAAGGATATTATTATATATTTTAATAGTAATTATATATATATATATATGTGATAATATTCATAAAATTAATGAATATCAATTAGTAAGTGCTGATAACTTGCAATACAGTAGAACGTCGTTTATCCGAATCAATTGGGACCGGACACCGTTTGAATACGCGATTGTTTGGATAACCGAATGCGATCCATGCAGTATATGAAACCGAACACTACGAATATTGAAAATCGTTACATGTGGGAAACGTGCTTGAAGAAAAAGCAAAATAGGTGTAAAAAAATGTCGTAATTTTACCTTTATTGTGGAAAAATCATTTATTTTTCGCTGTACATTGTACACCTTCGTTTTTTCGCTCTCTCTGCAAGGTCCCTGATTCTCTTGAGTAGGACAGCACTATGCTTCCTCCACGTTTTTTTCACACACACACAACATGCTACGAGTAGCTGCTACTCCATTGGTCAGGCAGTCAGATCTCCCGAGGCTCTCATTGGCCGAGGGAGTTGCAAGTAACTTCTAAATTTTCTGAATGCAATAGCTTAATGCTTTTTTTTAGTAGCTTTGAAAAAAGCGGTTCTTTAAGTGATACCTACCTCTTTCTGTTAATTTTATTTATTTTTATCTATCTTAATTTTAAATTCTTAAACTCTTTTTTTTTTTAAATGGGCAAGTAATAGTTATCTCATGTATATCTCAAATTACCAGACAGGAGATGAAAGACCTGACGGGCTACGTGCTCCGAAACCAGTTATCTATTGTTTGTAACACTCCATAGCAGAATTCTTGTCGCCAGACAATGATTCGTCTTCAATCTGCAGTTCCCGTGGCGTGATTTAAAGTTCTTTAACCAACCAGTGCTAGCTTTGAGAAATCAGCCGAACTGCCTAATTTCTCGTTAAGTTCCAGGGTTTTTTTTTTTGCACAACAGAGATATCGGGTTCTCTTTGTGAAAACCTCATCTCAAGTAGAGTGAACGATCAAGAACAACATTGTTTGCTTCCTTCATGATTTTCCTTTTCTTCGAAACATTTTCCGAGTCAAGTTTGGAAATAAACTGACCTAATATTCCGCGCAGATGTTTACCAAATCACACAATTGAAATATCCCTGACCTTGGGTTTCCCCGTCACTTTTGGCCTCACGCGAAACAACTTTTCGAAAACGTATTCATATACAGGACATGTAGTTGACAAAAAAAAAAAAAAAAAAAAACCGGTCCGGGTAATAAACGACGTTCTACTGTACTTAAAATACTGCGAGTTCCTTCAATGAATTTCATTGAACAAGGAATGTTCAAAAAAACATTAAAAAGTAAAATAAAGTGGAAATGTGTGATTTATAGCAGTAATTAAAAGCACAGCACTCATTCTTTAAGAAAAATATATCCTGGTCCTGACCAATGATATTAGGTATATCCATACTCGCGAAAATACAACAGAAGACTGAAATAGTAGCTTGTGTGTGTGTGAAGAAAAAACGCAATGGAAATGGTTAAATTTTTAAAGAAATCGAATTAAAATTGTCTGAAATTAAGGTTACCATGGGGAAAAAAAACCAAAAATTAACTCTATAATAAAAAATATTCATTATTCCCATGGCAACCACACTAAAAATATCAAGGTAACCATATTGTAATGTTATCACCCATCTTGGCGAATTTAAACAACTTGGCACGTAGCTCTCCGATATCAAATTAGCACCCCAGAAGGAATTACACATTCTGATAATTAGGCCTATGATATGTTTATTAAAATGTATCATTCGAAATAAACTTACGTTTCTATGAATTTTGATTTCCTAGTGGCCCACTCTAGGCGTTTGCTACCCCTCTTTTCATTTTTAGACACCCAGGGACGAACGGAATCACCAGATGGATTTTTCTTTCAAAGTAAACTACAAATTCTTCTCTCACGACCTGAGGTGAAACAGATGCTGAGCCGATTCTTGAATTGTTTGATGTTACCGTCTTTTCCCTCGACACCGGGGAACTTCAGCGATTCCAGCGTAAAAGGGTGTGGGGCACAGCCGAATCTGCGATAGCAAAAGATCCACGATCGACGAGAAGCTGAAACCTGCGAAAGGCGGCTAGGCCACGGGTAAAGGAGCGTGGACCCAACGAGGTGACTCACTAGAACTTTAACCTGACTACTTTGAAGGAGCGTAAACATTACGATCCAGTTGCAGGCCCGTGAGGACGAGCCCAACTGTCTACGATACCCATTTTATGACAAATGAACTTACAACATATATACCAGGGATGATCAGAAAAAAAGGTTTCAAGCCGCTGCATTTGAAAACTACATATTGTGGAGAAGTTTTGTTTCCCCAGAGTGGAGACAAATGGTGCTACGTCATACAGTAGGTGTGCGGGTAGGTAGTGAATGTTCCCAGACGGTTCAGGACGAATGAAACGGCAAGACGCTTAGGAAATCGATCTCGTTTGGAAGTGTAAGCCGTGATTCGATTTTTATGAGCAAAAGAATGTGTCCCTATCTGACATTCATAGTCAAATCGTGGAAATTTACCAGGTGTATGCAAATGAAATGAGACGATTATTTTAAAAAGGAACACAATAAATTTACGAAAACTGTTAATATTTCTTTATTCGAAATAATATCCATCGCTAGCTACACATTTTCCCCATCTTTTGGGCAATTTGTGAATACCACGCCAAAAAAATGAGCGGTCTTTTGAGGCCAGCCAGTCATCAAGCCAAGATTTGACGTTTTCGTAAGAAGTGAAGCGCTGGTCGGCAGTGCGTGTCCCAATGATGCAAATAGGTGGTAATCGGAAGGAGCCAAGTCTGGCGAATAAGCCGCATGCGCTAAGGGCTCCCAGCCGAGCGCCTTAACGATGTCCTTGGTCGGCTTAGCATGGTGGCTAGGTGCGTTGTCATCAAGGAAAATCACTTTGTGCTGCCGTTTCTTGTATTGCTCACGTTTTTCGAGTATAGCATCGTTCAAATCAAGTAATTGTTGCTTGTAGCGTTCAGTATTAACGGTTTCGCCGGGTTTGAGAAGCTCATAATAGATTGGTCCCTCCTGATCCCAGAAAATACACAGCATTGTCTTGCGGCCGAAGGGATTTGGCCTTGCGGTCGATTTGGACGGCTGTCCGGGGTCAACATATGATCGATTACGCTTGGGATTCTCAAAATAAATCCATTTTTCATCGCCAGTCACAATACGATGGAGATATGACATGCGTTTGTAGCGGGCAAGCAACATTTCGCACACGATTTTTCGGTTTTCTTGTTGACGGTCCGTTAGCTCGTGTGGTACTCATCTACCGACCTTTATTATCTTGCCCATTGCTTTGAGACGACGGAAAACAGTGATCTGGTCAACATTCAATTGTTCTGCAAGATGTTCTTGTATTTGGCCATCATCTTCATCGAGTAATGCTTGCGATTCAGCATCTTCAAATTTTTTTGTTGGTCTGCCACGCTCCTCGTTTCTCACATCGAAATCACCATTTTGAAACTTTTCAAACCACCTGTAGCACTGCTCACGGCTCAGAGCATTGCCACCGTATGCTTCTACAAGCATTTGATGCGATTCGGCAGCATTTTTCTTCAGATGGTAACAAAAAATTGATGCTGTCCGCAAATCGTAGTCGGAAGGCATAAAATTCGACATTTTCAACACAGTAAAAAAATACAATGCACGCTGAAACTCGTCCAAATGTAAACTAAACATGGATATCAAAGGTCAAACTATAAAAAAATCACGTGTCATGGTTTCGTATTGTTTACATATATGCGTGGCGACATCTGTTAGCAATCGTCTCATTTGATATGCATACACCTGGTATGGAGAGGAAGCAATGAGCAGACAACATCAGTCAGAGAGACAGGTGTCAAAAACCGTAATATGGCAGGGAGCTGCCGGCCAAGTTCTTCACGGTACGAATTGAAGAAATGATTCAAAATGATCAACGGGTAACTCTGAGTGAAATCTCTTCAGAGCTAGGACTGAGCTATGGTAGTATGCAGCATATCATTTCTGATGTGCTGCTATATTCCATATCTCTATAACATCCGCCGATACTGGGACCAAATTTCTACCAAGACGGGTTAAGCAAGTTGGTGCTGCGTTCTGATAAATGCCTAAATAGACTTGGTGATTATGTTGAAATGTGACATGCACGTATATGCCTCTTAAATTCCTTTAGTGTTTTCTGTCTATTATTAATAAATATTTCTTTATTCAACTTGTAATCTTTTTTTCTGATCACCCTGTGACGGGCTCATCGCGTTTTCTACTAAAACCTCCTCTTGGGTTCTTTGGGGCCGAAAAAGGCAAATTCTTTCCAACCAAATCCAGAAGAGAAACGTGAACATACAAATTAGAAACCTTTTAAATAACAGAAGTTTAACGTAAGCGCATGGACTATTGGGAAGTGATTATGCTAGTCTGGTTTAAGAGCGTGAACTGAAGGAAGAGAAGAAAGCCGTCATTGAGTGTGAAGCTATCCGTGACAGAACGATCAAGTCAAGGTGGATACAATTCCACGCGAGATAAAAGATATTTAAGATCCGAGAGGATTGCGGTTAAACAAGAGATAAAGGTAGGATAATTCTAGTATCCATTAGTAACTATGATGTAAACAAAGATTAGGAATAGAAGTGAAAGTTAAATATAGTGGTTAAGATCGTGCTTATTTGGTAATACGCATTGCGTGTTTTCTCACCTCAGATTCGCTAAGTTATAATATAAATATTATCATTGTGTTAGTGTTTAAGTTAAGATCTTAATAAAGAACATTTTAAGATCATGGAAACGCCTGGTTCTTCATTCAATCCCACACCTCTATAGGTCACGAAGATAACTTCATAGTGAGGTATCACCCACGGGATAATACTTCACAGCCCCTCGTATCTTACGGATACAATAGACCGTGAGTAAAATCGGCTTTAATTATTTGTAAATGAAAAGTAATTTTTTACTCAAGCTGAGTGATTCCTCTCGCAAGCCAGGAATTAAGTAAACTTGGGGTTACGACTTCATACTTAGATACGGTAATAAAATAAAATTAAAAACAAACAAACAATTCACTTACAAAATAGACACGGTTCGAAATTTCGAACCATTGTCAAGTGATGAGGACAACATTTATGATTATTTAATTTCCTTCCCCTCGTTATGTATTCTTATTCACCTTCGTAAAATATTGTAGCCTCATTTTCACTTACGAGGCTCCTTAATAGAACCAGGGTGGGAACTGGGAATCATCCCCCAAGCCATGATCACGGTCTCTTATTGCTTTCACTCTCTCTCTATAGAACACTAACCAACAAATATAAAATGTAATGTATTCTATTATTGATTTATTTATTGAAAATTTAAATTATAAGTAAATTAAGTATACAGTTGGACCCCGATTTAACAAATTCATCGGGACCGAATATTTCGTTCGTTAAATCGGTGTTCCAACAAAATACAGCCGACTGGGTGGCGTAGTTGGTTTGTCGCTGGCCTTCTGCACTTAAGGTTGCGGGTAGGACCCCGGCCCAAGTCGGTGGATTTTCATGATGTGGAAAATCGGCAGCGGCCATGTTGTATGATTATGCGGCATGTAAAAAATCCCTTGGAGTGCCCGTTTTGCTTGGGTGCCCTCGGCAAAATTAAATTCCCAAGTTCAATTTCGCATCGTCAGAACTCAGATGCCTCCATCCGGGGAGGATGAGTTGGGTTGAGTTTGGTGTTTTATGGCGCAAGAGCCAGTTTTGGCTATAGGTACTGCGCCAAACATTCATAGGTCTGTGGTCTGGACGGGAAAAGAAGAAATTGGATGACAAGATGGAGGGTCGAAAATAGAGAAGGATCACTGGGGTACCCCGGGGTCGTGACACCCGTGTTTACCAAAGATAGTTAACCCCTTGGGAAAAGATCACTAGGGTACCTCGGGATTGTTACACCCGTACCCACCTAAAGAAGGTGAGCCCCCTGAGGGACCATCCGGGGAGGAAACTGGGCGTCAAAATTACTTGCGATAATAGGTATTGCCTATATGGTGCGGAAATAAAAAGTGATACCAGCTCCTGGGGAATGAACTAGGTCTGCGAAGGTAAAAAGTACTAATACGCAGCCCCATTAGAGGGAGAAAAAATGCAAATTATTTGCATTTATTCTTTGGAAATTTTACAATAAGCAATTGAACAAAAAATATCCATAGTTCGAAATTTTATGCGTTTTATTCAACAGCTAAAAATACTGTTAAGGAATTATTAAGCGCCAGCTGATTGGAAATTTTAAAATACAGAGTGATAGATGTTTGAAAATTTTTTGATTCCTGACTCGAAAGAGTTCTTTGTTCGACTTGATACAGAGAAGAAAATACTGCGTCATTTACATCCTATTGCATAAGGTATGTTTTAACAATTTCCAAGCAATGTAAAGCATTAGAAATTGTAACAGTCTGGAAAAGAGTTTCATTACAATTTCTGTATCAGAATAGCTATTTAGTCGCTCCGACAAATCAACAGTTTCCTGAACTTCAATTGCACAGATAATTAGTTCGTCTCATCAAATGCAACATAATCATTAAAATCTTAAGATATTCTTCTGCGTTGTGGAGTGGGATGAAATAAGAAAGGAGTTTCCTGTCTTATTAAGTCTAATAACGTCTCTGCTCCTTTGGCCGTCGAAATTTGTTACTACAAAAAAAAAAAAATCTTTCTTCTGTTCCGGACAAAAAAGGATGTTATTTTGTAAAGGTCTTGGCGAGACACGACTAAAGGTGTGGGAGAAATGGAAGGAAGACTAGCCATATTCAAAATAACACAATTTATTCACAGTACCAACCACAACACAAATTCAATCGACCAAAGTTAAGAGATGCACTCAATTATTAAATATGAAGAGCAATTAACGAGGTACGCGAGATATGAGACTCTAAATACTTAGAACACTTACGCCAATTCAATAGCTTTGCCTTCTTAGCTACCTAATCTAGATTGAATCTTAAGTGACAAATCATCAACTTACCTATAACAATTACCAATTACTAAATATCTGCGCCTCACTTCAAATTTAATTAATCACTACTCCGCTAACAGTCTACCCTATTTCTCTTCCTAACGTGAAAGCTCAGACTTTAAAT